>JAZDUH010000147.1:9860000-10000000 GCA_036419115.1 Scarus forsteni | reverse complement strand
TTTTGCACAAAACTGGAAGAAGAAAGTCGATTTGTAGCTGCCGATCTTCCCCTGAAACAATGAGCCGCACTGCGCTAAGGGCATGTAAACAGCTCGTCAGTTCAGAGGTTAGTTCAGCCACACAGCGCTGTGTGGAGAGACACAGGCTGCAATGGCGGTCCATTCGGCGCAAATCATGATGGAATATTGGTGAAATTAATGAGTTTTTGGACGATTAATGCAGTTTTTAGGAGCGGCGATACATGCCCTACAGGCTACCATTATATCGGTGTCTGCTGCTCGATTTTGGATCTAAATATCTCCCGAAGCACCGTTTGCATCAGGAAAGCCTTCTGGGTGAGTATATTGTTGTTCTTCATTCTATAAACAATGTAAAAGCTGCAGGAACCGAACTTTTCCTTTAAGTCTAGAAGTTAGCTAAATTTAAAATATCAAGTCTTTAACATAATAATTTAAACAATGAATTATATCTAAAATGCCAAAAGTCGGACATCATTTTTTAAAACACTAATAATCAAAGACATTGATTCTTTTTTAACCATCAGTCAGTGTTTAATCAGTGTCTGTGTGCAGACTCAAACATCCGTAACCTTCAGCTCTGAGTCAATATGTTCACTTTACAGGTAAGACTTCACCTTCACGTCCTCAGCCAATCACAGACAGACTCATCATCATCAGCCCGCCCTCTCCAGGTATACGCTGATCTGTCCTTGTGCCCCATCCAAAACATCTAACATGACATGTACCAAAGATCAGGAGGAGCAAATAATCACAGACAGACAGATGAATCAATAAATGACAATCTATTTTACGAATTAATATAAGAGTAATAAAGCATCAATGTAAGAGTGATTTATCATCAATAAAATACAATAAATCGTCAATATAGGAGTGATTCATCATCAGTGCGAGAATAAAAAATAAAAGATTTAAGACTGAAAAATCAACAACACAAGAGTGTTGAATCATCAATTTAAGAGTGATGAATAATTATTGTAAGAGTGAAAAATAATTTATATAAAATTATCATCAATTAATGGTAAAAAAAAAATCACCAATATAGGAGTGAAGAACCATCAATAAAGGAGAAAAAAATCATCATTGTGAGACTGCAAAATTAGTAATGCAAGACTGATGAATCATCAACATAAAAAAAAGAATCATCCTTATGAGGGCTTAAAACCTTCAACATAAGCATGAAAAACATCAATACAAGAGTGCGAATGAAGCCAAGAGTGATGAATTATCAAACGGGAGTGATAAATCATCTTGATTGGAGTCGCTCATCATCAAAATAAAAATGGAAAATTTAAGAGTGGTCAAGTCAGCCAACAGAAGAATTATGGAATAATATGTCAGTAATAAACAATATATATAAGCATAATAATATGTATAACTCATATAACAATATATGAGCAGCAAGTCATAAATTTAAGAATCACAGATTTTAGAGTCATAAATAATCAATACAGCAGTGATCATTGATCAGTATAAAAGTTTAGTCAACAGTATAATGAGGGATGGGGAATCAACTTAAAAGTGAATCATCCAAAACCAAACAATGTTGATGTGAACAATTTTCAATTTAACAGTAATAAATCGTCAAGATAAGAGTAAGTTATCAATGTCATAATTGAAAAATCATTAAAAAGACTGAAAATATAAAAGTGGTCAAATCATGAATTTAAAATCACCAGCATACAAAGCAAATCATCAAGATAAGGTAGACGAATAGAGAAGGTTAATAAAGCAGATTAAAATTAACAATATAAGAGTGATGAATCGTCTATTAAGATTCATACTTACAGGAGTGAAAAATGACTAACATAAGAATAACTATTCATCAAGAGAAGGACTTATCAATTTCAGTCATGCATTTATATATAAGAGTAAGGAAATTTCTATACATATTTGTGATATATCATCATAAAAGTAATCATAAACATAAGAGTGAAAAAAGAAAAGAAGAGTGATGAACCACTGATGTAAAAGTGAAAAAAAAAAGGGTGAAAAAATCATCAACAGCAGAAGAATAAATTACCCATTTAAGACTTTAAAATTTTCAATATAAGAGTTAACAATCATAATTGCTAATATTGACACATGATGAATCATTTGCTCGGGCTCTTAGCTTTAGTTTAAGAACATTAGCTACAGGATAAGGCCTTTAGATTAAATTTAAGGCGTTTTGCTGTAGCAAGGAGAAGGTTAAGGCTGTTTGCTTGAGCATAACGTAGTTAGCAGTCAGTTAATTGAGTTAGCTGTAGGTTAGAGCTTATACCTGTAGGATAGGGTACCTAGCAGAATATTAAGGGAGTCAGCAGTAGGTTAAGACCTTTAGTTGTAGAATAAGGTAGTTTGTTAGTGGGTTGGTTAAGGCTGTTAGCCATAGCATTAGATAGTTAGGGCTGTTAGCTTTAGTATGAAGTAGTAAGTAGCTGGTTAAAGCAGTTAGTAGTAGGTTACAGCTGTTTGCTCTTGGTTATGCCTGTTAGCAATAGGTTTATGCTGTTAGCTTTTGAATAAGGTAGCTGGCAGTAGAACAGTTAGCTTTAGTTTCCAGAATGTTTTACTCACATTGTTTGTTGACAACAAGAACTGCAGTTAGCATTAGTGACATTCAGTGGTTGGAGGGTTTATACTGTAAGATTTGTTGCATTGAAGAAGCTCCCCCTTGATTGGACACATCAACTTCAAACATTAGTTATGCACAAATTTTTTTGGCTAAAACAGCTGTTAGCTCTACTACTGCTAATGAACTTTATGTCTCCATGGTAACCAAACACCATTTGAACTGAAGTCAAATTACTAATTCTCACAGGGTTCAATTTGATGGTACAAAATTACTGTAAACAAAACTTTGGCAACTTCAGGGCCCCGGGGCGTTGCTGGGGATGGGGTGGGGTAAGGCGGAGTGGGGCAGGCATGGGGTTAGGGGGAAAGGGGCGGGGCCAATGGGGAGCAGGTGTGTAAACAGGGTCAGGTGACAGTGAAGCGACAGCAGATCTCAGAGCTGTGGTCGACTTTTACTCTCCGTGATCCTCCAGCAGGTAAGAAGCAGGAGGCAGGGTGTTTCCTCACAGGCCACCGTAATGTTTACTCATTTTACCTCCAACATTTTTCCTGTGACTGTTTCTCACCTCAGACTTTGAGCTGTCTCACCTGTTCCAGTTCATCCTCCACCATGATCAGAACCGTGTCCCTCCTTCTCGTGCTCGGGGCCATCTGCTCCACCTTGGCTAAAGATAAAAAATACATCCCAAAGGAGGGGAAGAGGGCCCCCCTGACGCTGTCCAGAGGTGAGAGACATCACAAATATTTGATCCATGCAGGGCAGAGAGGTTCAAATACTCGAGTATTTATCAACAGGGTATTTACCTTGTGTTTTGGAGTTTCTCATCAGTGTGGTGCTGATGGTCCAGAGCTCGGAGCCTCGTGCTGAGGTTCTTACCCAGTCGTTAGCCTGTGTTTGATTTTCAGAAACTGTTGGATGATTCCTGCGCTGCAAGTGCTGCAGCAGTGAGGGACTGGTTGTGTTACGATGGTATCTGCAAAACACTTTGTGACCGACCAAGCTAATTCCCTCATCATCACGACTGTTGGTCAATACAATGTGAGGCACTGGTGTTTACAGTAGTATTGATGTTGTTACAGAGGTCTGTGGACATGAGTACAAAAACTTGGAAGTGGGTTAGCATTTAGCTCTTTCGTGGCTCCAAGGCTAACAGTAAATGGGATTTGGGACACATGTATACGTGGCTGTAAAATTATTATAATTTAATGCATCTGATGTTGCCCGCTGTCAAGTTTTAAAGCACTGCTGTGTGTTTAAAAGGATGGTTGCTTACAAACTGCTAACAAGGACTACAAAAATGGCCGTGGACCAAGCACCACAAGCACAGGCACAAGGGCCAACCTGATCAGGTCACTGGATAATAATGACTTTTTGACACCAGAGGTCACAGCCTGAAGTTACCTTTGTTATGTATACATACAATATCATCTCTCTATATATATGTATTTATATCTTAAAAACTTGTGCTGCTTCTATGTTGTAGTTCTATAACAGCTTGATAATAGCTTTTGACTTGCTAATTATGTTTGAGTTTGGAAAATCACAAAACTGGACCTCTCACAACAGAAATGCATCAACAATATACAACCTCCCCAGCTCTACATCTACAAACCTGGTCAGCACACGAAAAACTTCTTGGAAAAGCAAATTGAATCTGCAGTTGACTGACCAACACTGGGACTCAGCTTTGAAACTGGTCCACCTCTTATCTATACACACCCGCCAAAGGGCTCTAATTTCATAGACCCTGTTGATGCAGCACAGGGTGTGTCCGGGCATTTTGCAGTTTTTGTGCATGGCGCAGTGTGGCGCAACAAGATGCACCTCAAGTTTCCGTGAGGCGTGAGTGGGTTTAACACAGCCCAGTGTATTCTTCACCAATCAAATTAACACCTCTCCTTGGCTTTACATGCACTGCTGGCAAGGCGCAGTGACAATTTCAATCTCTCCTCCATTGACTCCAGCCTCTGAAGGCTGGCGGATGCAGCCGTCCTCCCCTGGCCTGAATCCCGGACCAGGGGAGGACGGGTTCTCCTCAGGCTCCCTCCTTCCTTCTCCAACCAGCTGTCCAAAGCTCACGAGGAGGAAGAGGGAGGATACTCATTTTAATAAAAGGTATTCTTCTCATGAATGATTTTGTGTATTTTTAATGTGACTGTGTTAATTGCGGCCAAAAACATGTGTGAACGGGAGGCATACAAGCACATTTAAGGACAGAGTTGTGCAGCCAGGTGGTCTCTCCTCCTCTGCTGCTCTCCCTGCTTAAGACGTAGCAGCCTCTACGTCTTAAATCCTGTCATGTCCCCTCCGTAAGGTCAAGGAGGCATCCATGGTGTAAGGCTGTGTTGCGGGGCACGAAACAAAGAATGCACTGACACTCTGGATGCCTGCCTCTAAGGTTTTGGTGACGTGGGTGCACATATGCACCTGTCAGCCAAATTACTGCTGCATCAGGTGCTTTTTCTGCACCGAGAAAAGACCAGGAGCCGGCAAGCTTTCTTGCCTTCTGCACAGTTTTTTGGCATGAAGTCACTGTGCCAACCTTAATCTGTTGACACCTCCCCCTGTAGCGCTGCCACATCCATAACAGTGCAGCTGGTCTACTAAGTTGCCAAATTGACTACGCACAGTGGTGCGCTGGATGAAATTACCACTGCGCTGGGTGTGCCATGCTCTGCCACCCTGCACCATCCTATGCTGCACCAGGAAAGTTTTGCTACTAGTTGATGTTATGTGTCTTTCTGTCTTGCTTTATATGTGATGGTATGAAACTGATGTTTTAATGTTTGACCTAAAAGCTGAGAGCTGGAGACAGATTGAAGGTGTCACAAACAGCTTTAATTATACAGGGGGACTAGCTGAGGGGGTAAAGGGGAGAATCCAGGATAGGTGAGGGATCGTCAGTGAAGAAGGTGAGTGTAAAGGTGGTTTGCATGATGAGGGCTTGTGAAGGCACAGGGGAGAGAAGGAGCATGGGAAAAAAGGTGAGTAAACAGACGAAATCCAAAACACACAGAGTAAGAACAAAGTCAAAAGTCCCAAATGGTCTTCAAAAGGTTAGCTAAAATGTAAAAGATAGAGTGGTAGAGATGGCCAACAAACCACTGGAGTTCAGTCAGTCAACTCACGTTCAATTGTTTTATTGTAGCTGCATATACATGTTACAGGTAATCACTCCAGAAATGTTACATGAAGGCATGGAGGAGTGATGAGCAAAAAGAACACCCCTGGAGCCTGCAAATGCTGGTCTTGAAAGAACACGCAGCAAATCAGTGTCTAGCTAAAATGTAAATACACCGCCAAATAAAGAGTGGATTGGAGATTGATGGCCAACAAACCACAGGAGTTATGGAAAACCACTGGCAAAGGAGAGATGTCCCCAAGCCGGCTATGAAGGTGAAGGTGATGAGGTGATAGCAGACAGGTGTGAAGCTGCAGAGTATCAGTGCAGGGAGAAACCACTCCCCCTGTAGCAGAGAGGTAGAGGATCAGGAAATGCCTCCAAGAAGGCAAAAACAATTCAAAGAAGGGGGAATCCTCACATTACATGTATTGTGGATTTATAACATGCTTATACAACCTTAACTGGCTCTGACTTGAACAGGTTCTTGTGGGAGGGGGGTGGATAGGGGAATATGTAAAAAAAGTATTTTTTGCACCATTGTACTGTCTGATTAAGTAACTTATAATTCACTTTGTATATCAAACTTTCAGTGAAAAAGATTTTGGATAAAAATATCCCGAGATTATCTTAAAGAAAAAGAACATGTAAATCTCATATTTCTTTCTTGTTGGGGTTTAGTATCAGGAATGATCATAGAGCCCTGAGAATAACCACAGAGGCTTTAAGGAGAACCGGTGCCATCTTAACGTCTGCGAGGACCTACAAACATACATTATCCCGGCACCACTCTAATGGTGCTACAGCTTTTGTAAACAGAAAAGCTGTTTCTACACTTAAAGATCAAATGTGACTACAGCATTTCTTACCTGAGCACTGACACAGCTGTGTTTATCTTTGTGAAGCTAAACTAAGTAATAACAGTACTATCAGGTGCTAACAGGTGCTAACGTGTGTGTGTTTGTGCAGGTTGGGGTGATCAGCTGTTGTGGGTTCAGACCTACGAGGAGGCTCTATTCTTATCACGTAAACAGTGAGTATCAACCAGTTGAAGTCAAAGCGGGTGCATTTACAGGCACACATTAGGCTCCATGGGAGCTGCTAGCAGTGCCCACAACCTCAGCTTCAGCAGCAAAGGATGAATTGAATCAACGTAAAAAAAAATCTATGTGTGAGATCAGAGCTGAAATGTGTCAAAAGGAGGATCTGCACATTAAACCAGTAATGTCCACAACCAGTGGACCAGTGGTTCTTTATGTATGTACAAATACCAACACTATATGTTTAAATATATCTGTATTTATTGACAGAATGGGGAATTCCATAAAACAGATCAAACATGTAGTCATCACAGTTCATTCATCAGTCTCAGGTGTTTTTGGGGTTTTGTTAATGGCTGCAGGTAAAACCAACAAGCAGAAATCCTCAAAGCCACAGCACATTCTCCTCAGGCACATCTTCTGAACCTGATGATGCTTAGAAAAAGTTTGGAGGTCCTTAATGTGGCTGCCATATGACTGTATTTCACACATTTCTGCTGTTGGCTTTGAGGCTCAGACTGGCTCTTAGAGCAGCTGCTGAGGATTTGACAAATTTGACATTTCAGCTCCCACAGCTGAGACGAACCCCAGAGACGCTCTGAAACGGTCTGGGAAGGCCATGGACTTTTGGTGTGAATGTAAACACACTGACCTTTTACTCTGTTTTTCAGAAACAAGCCTCTGTTGGTGATCTTCCACCTGGACCATTGTAAATACAGCCAAGGTGAGAGTCCATCAGTACGACCAGCAGACATGTTGGTTACTTCTATCAGTGTTCATTTTGTTGACTCATTATTTTCATCACAGTTTCTGATGAAAACTAGACAGTTACTAATAAATGCAAGAGCACATGGACAAAACTCAAACTAAATTAACTGACATTTTCATCAACAAATAAAAACTAGACTAAAATATCTGACAGACTTAATCCAATCAGACTCTGGCCTGTCTGTCATTCTGTCTGTGTGGCTACAGCAATGAAAAAAGCCTTCGCCAAAAACAACGAGATCCAGAAAATTCTTGATGAAGACTTCATCGTCATCAACCTAACGGTCAGTCCAACCTGCTATTACTATTATTTTATTAATTATGATGTAGCCACAAGAATATCTATATATGTACACACACACACGTATATATCTATCTATATATATCTATATCTATATCTATATATATCTATATCTATATCTATATCTATATCTATCTATATATATATGTATATATATATATATATATATATATATATATATATATATATATATATATATATATATGTATATATATATATATATATATATATATATATATATATATATATATATATATATATATATACATATATAAACTGTATGTATATATATGCTGTATAATTGGTGTGTTTGTGAAATATGTATTGTCGTCGATGTGAACTGAAGGACTGTTTACATTTGTGTGTGTCTTTGTTATTTGTAGATTTTTATGATTACATTGGTTATTTATTTGTTACAGTATGAGACAACAGACAAAAATCTGAGCCAGGATGGTTTCTACTATCCCAGATTTATCTTTATAGGTAAGAAAACACACAATAATCAGCCATCATGAATCATGATCAGTCAAAGTCAGGGGTACTGATCAGTGTCAGCTCTTTGTTTCTTCAATCAATACTTGAAGAGAATACCGTACCGTCTTCTGCCGCTCATTCATCCAGCTCTTCCCGGGGATCCCGAGGCGTTCCCAGGCCGTAAATATAAAAGAAGTTTGAAGCCATGGAGTTTGAGGCAAACATGCTTGCTTACTGCCTTTTTTCGCCTCATGTCATTTTGATGGGCACTTTTCCTTCATATTTCTATCCGTCATCTTTGATTTTCCTTTTACTGATTGCACTGAAACATTATCTTAATGGGAGCATTCACACAGTTGCAAAGCTTCATCACCAATAACCTCTCATGTGAAGAGCAGTCACACAGACCATGCAGGTAACTGTTGCCTGTTACACACTGACAGCCTCTAAACTTGCTGTCAGTGTGTGGAGAGTGTGATGCAGTCAGCTCTGAGTAACACACGTAGTGATTATGGCTATGAAGGTTTTTTTGTTTTGTTTTTACATAGATTAAATTATCTCCTCCATGATGGAGAGTGCAAAGTAAAGATGTGTGCATCTGCATGGCACACTGGATTGTCCCTCTTTTTTTTCATAATGACAGATAGCCTCCAAGTCTTCTGCTGTTTATAAAAAATAATTCAGTCACTGATGGAACTATTCGGTTAATGTGACCCCAGGGGGGGTTGGTGGCGCAGTTGGATAATGCGCTTGTTCAGTGAACGGAAGGGGGAGGCTGCAGGTTCAAGCCAAGCTCCTGGTGACACATGGCAGGTATCCTTGGGCAAGACACGTTACAAGTTGCTCCCACTCCTGCGTCAGTGGTGTGTAAATGGGCATGAAAGGGCTGATTTTCTGATGAACATAGAAACTCAGAATCATCAGTGAGTGAATGGGTAGGTGTGACCTGCGGTGTAAAGCAGCTTTGAGTGGTCAAAGACTAGAAAAGCGCTACATAAGCTTGTCCATTTACCTGTTTGCCGCCATGATCACAGTCTCCCGTTCGTAACACTGCCCTTTTTGCACCTGCTTTTCAAACACACTAAATTCAGACTCAAAAACACTGCACGCAATCACTTGCGGGTTTGATAAATCACATTGCAGGTGCTAAATGAATGGTAAATGGACTTGAGCTTATATAGCGCTTTTCTAGTCTTGGACTACTCAAAGCTGCTTTACACCGCAGGTCACACTTATCCATTCACTCACTGATGATTCTGAGTTTCTATGTTAGTTATCCATCAGTATCTCTAACACATTCACACCCTTTCATGCCCATTTACACACCACTGACACAGCAGTGGGAGCAACTTGGGGTTAAATGTCTTGCCCAAGGACATATCGCCTGGAGCTGGGCTTGAACCTGCAACCTCCTGATCACTAACCAAGCGCACTATCCAATTGATCCAATTGGCGCCCCAAATGATCACATTTGCATCTCCTCCTTCCAGTATTTTGTGGGTTCTGATGATCTGCATGTATTCTGCATATTCATGAGGTCAAACACGCTAAATTAAAAATATTTTTTTCATTTGACAGACGCAATCCTCAGTGTGCCCGATTAGAAGATCAGATTTGCGCATGCTATCAAGTTTGCACGTATTTTAATATACGTAAAAATTTAGTAGATCGGGCCCATAGTCTCTCCAGCATTTCCTGGGTCTTCCCTGGGACCGCCTACCAGTGGGAAGAGACCTGAACACCTCACCAGGGGGGCGTCCAGGAGGCCTCATGTACAAAGACTTGCGTGGATATCATACTAAAACATGGCGTGCAATCAAATCCAGAAAACGTTGTACGCACAAAAATATCCAGATGTATGAATCTGTGCGCACGCATAAATCCAAGCACATTTCATTTGTACATCGCAATCAGCGTGGAACTGAGCGCACATGTTTGAGTACCCAACTCCTCCCTGTCCACGCCTCCAAATACATACACAAATCACATTTAAATAAGCCCTGCGCTTGAGATTTCCCTCTCTGGATGATCAGAAAATTAAAAAAAAAAAAAATAGTAAGATGGTCTTTAAAAAGAATTTCATGGAAAGTGCTTTTGAGGCACTACTCACTGAAGTGGAGGTGCGCAAAAACGTGTTCTTTGGCACGCTGTTCAACATAATATATTATAATAATGTAGTATAATTACAAGTCACAAATACAAGACGAGTAAGTGGGAGAGTGTGTGAGGCTGTCAATGCCATGGGGTCAGGGGAACACAAGCAGATATGAAGGAATTGGTCCGACATCAGGGTGAAGCTGAGGCCCATGTGGTCGGAACAGGCGGGGGAACAGTAGAAGAACCCACCCCGTCTGAACAGACACTGCTCTCCCAGGGGTGGTTGGAGCACATGTGGGTGACTCCCAAAGGTAAATACCTGTGTATTTGTGTAAGTCACATTATTTGTTCATACACAGCCACATAAGACTGAGCTGAAGTCGGCATATAGAGTCCTCTTTTTATTTCTTTTGAACCGAAAAGCGGCCGCTCTGTCCTAATTAAAGATTGCTGCAGAGGAGATATAAGACGTCACAGAGACAAAAACTTGGTTTAATCATCTGTTCTGATGTTTGTTAGTTTATCTGAGAGCAGATCAGACAGGAGCAGACTGTTCACTCACTCATGCTGTCTCATAGAAACATTATGTAGTGCTGAATTGCGCACGGATGGCAGCTGCAGATCACCAGTGATCTGTTAATAAGAAAAGCTCAAAAACACGTCTGTATGAACGTTGGCTGTGAATTATTTGTCAGGTTTTTAAAAAGAGTCGTTAAAAGTTGCTTTCATCATGAATATCCCAATTAAAACATTTGACAATCCCTGTCCTGAAAACTGTTATTTCTGCCTAATAAATCCCATTAAAGATTTTGGTACATTCTTAATAAATAAAACAACAGATATAATACAAACAGCGTAAAGAGGTGTGATTTGTTTTTTTTGTCTCTTAATCTGTGCGTAATACGGGTTCCAGTCGATCATCCAAGTGATCTCCCACTTTCTCTCGTCACTCACCTGTTTATGCATTAATTAACAATAATCATCATCTGTATATATTAACCTCTGATTATGTTCTGGCCCGACATGAAGTGGCTCTAAAAAAATAAATATGGCCTGAGGCCAAACTTGCCGACCCCTTGGATAGAGGTTCATGCGTAAACGCTGTATGGTGTTATTTGGTTTGAAATCTTCTAGATTTTATTGTAAACATGCCACATTATCAAACAGGATATCACAGTAAACTTGATCTACAGTTTTTGTTCATCAATTTTATAAACTACTAACATGGAGCAAACCCTGTCGTTGCAGACCAGCACAGAAGTGCGCCGGGGGAGAGGCGAGGCTGATCATTTCACACTTTTACGCACGGGGTTATTAAGATGACTACACAACACACAGAGACAATCAGGGGCTTAATAGAAAGATCTTAAAATGTAGTTTAATCAGCAAAAATCAGGAGGTCAAAAACTTCAACCACTGATTAGTATTGATGCTGTAAAAACGGGATGGAATTGGGGGTGCACATAATCAGTGCGCATAATGAGGATTATTAGAAGACAACAGCTGTAATAAATTTACTGACCAAGAAGCCAACCATCATGCACAGTGCCAGCGTGTAGTTGTTTTGTTTTGTTTTTTTAAACAGGCCACCTCGCCACAATGTCGGTTAACGGCTTTTGCACATCACATATGACCTTTACATTGATCTAATAAAATGTATCCTGTTGACATATACAAATTCATCATGTGATGGCTCTTTTATAGTCATGTGTGTTCAGTGGACGGCTCTGATCACATTGGGGAAATTGTCTCTCACCGTAAATTGTGCTTTAATGTTGAATGCCAGCATTCTGCTCACGGTTTCAGGAAAACTGAATTTTATTTTATTTTATTTTTCTTATATTCATGTAACTGCAGACACGTGGGTGTGTTAGGCTACTTGTTCAGAATTTTTAATTGTTGTTGTGTCTCTGAGAACTTGTTTTCATGTTTATTTAGCCTATTTAACAATTTTCCTGGCGTCACCTCTAAGTGTTGCCAAAAGAGCAACAGCAGTAGTGCATACGCCAGCCATGAAGTTGGCGTGAGGCACCGCACATTTCCATGGTCATTTCACTCTTGATACATCTGTACTTTGCCGTGAAAAAGAGCGTACGCCACGTTTTTGTGCGTATGCACCCTTGAGGCCCCAGATGCCAAAGGCCACCTCGAGTGGTCTACAGTCAATGAGAGGAAAAAGTCCTGGGGGGGGGGGGGGGGGGGGGGTTATGAAACATGAGAATACACCAAAACATTCTTGCATTGCCTCCAATTGCCACTATGAACGAGCTCAGCTATAAACGCAGTCATACAAATTTTCTGTTCAGAGAGTGGGATTTGATAGTTGGGGGAGCCCTAAAATATGGTGTTGCAGTGCAGTAGGAAAAATGATGTAAATTATTGCAAAAAGCTGTATAAGCCTTATTATCAACAGAAAAATAAAGGCAGCATTAAACATGAAACAGAATTACAAGACAGCATGACTGTATAATAAAGTATCTATCTATGCATGATCACATTCTGGTCACATAATGACTTTGGGAATTGGAAGGAAAGGGCCCTTAACAATGTTGATATTTTCACTTTTTAGATAAAACATACAGTGAAGTGGTGGATCTCTACAGCTCTGTCCTGAGTAACATTCACCATGTTTAGTCATCATGATCAAGATCTCAGAAATATCAACAACTTTAATATGCTTAGTAAAAAACACAGACAATACAATTTTTGTGCAAAGAGAGATGGGAGAGAAAATGTTTTAAACATCAAATAATAAGAGCACTGGGAGATCACACATCCATAAATCTTAACGCACTGTTTCCCATCATAACATGTAAGTTGTTTTTCTAGATAGCTCAAGTCAAATGTTCATCATAGGACAACCCCCAATTTATCTGCTAAGATGACAAGATATGTCAAGATCCTGAGAGAACAGCTAATATTTACTTCATACAGCAGAACAGAGTAAAATAAACTGTATGGAAGTTTGTCCGCTCAGGGCCTCTGAACAATGAAGACATTTTTGCCACATTTTTATCTGATTCATACACCGTCCACTGAAAACAGCTCTGAGACCCACTATTGGGCCTCGACCCACAGGTTGAGAACTGCTGCGCTAGTAGACTGCATTTGGAGCTTGATCCTTCAGATTGCTCTGATATCATGGAGAATAAGTGATGGTGGAAATGTCAGGATGAGTTCATCATTTAGAAAAGGTGAAAACAAGAGCTGGACTGCTGTAGAGTTTTACGGTATACACACAGTGATTCAGGACTGCTGTCCCGTGCGTTGCACGTCTTTATGCTCATCCGCACCATGAGGAGATCTTCACGCTCATATCACCATGCTCTCGCGCTTGTAGAGTAGAGTACTTTTTATTGAAGTCAAGGCTCCTGCAAGCGTGCGCACGTGTTGGCAGTTCACGGATAATCTTTGGCATTATTTCCCGTTCATACCCTTCACCCCGTCTATGTTAATGATGCGCTCTGATTTATTGAGCATCTCGGCGCTTACGAGAGAGCCATGCAGGCTGGTAAATGATAAAATGCTCTGTCGTCGGTGGTGCTACTTGAATTGGTTAATTAATTTATTTGACTAAGCCGGAGGGCTCCGGCCAGCTTTAACCCCTGGTCATCGATTATGCTGTGGTACCTGTAGCTGTCGCTCCTGATGAGGTCGATGTGTGGGAGAGAGCACGCACGGACGCTATGTGACCCGGGTCACGACGAGCTACAAAAAGTTTTCTTTCTCCTGGCTCCTGTTCTGGCCTCCTCTATCCAACCCCAGCACCACCTATTTTTTACTCCTGCTATTTGATTTTTTCATCTACTGTTGAGTTGACAGAATTTGATCATACTTGAGGATCAGAAGTATATGCACTGTTATAGGCTAAATATTATAGTTCACAGTTCAGACATTTATAGGTCTAAACTGCAGCTCTGAGGACTGCTGTTTGTTTTCCTTTTCATTCAAGAATGTACTTATCCTGATTGTTACAACAACAAAGCACTTTTTATTGAGATTTTATGTTTGTATTTGCACTGTAGTCTAAATAAGGGGAAAAAATACAATTTGGTTTTTTTTCAAAGAGCATTTATTTTGTACTGATGCAGCAATATTTTTTGTATGTCTGCATTAGGAAGAAAATAAAGAAAATGAGATTTTTGCACAACTTCCCATTGTTGGGGATTTTCTATAATCTTAATTTTGGACAGTGAGCCCTGTTTTGTATTTTGTATCGTTCGTGAGTTGACCATTTCATTACACCCCTAGTTATTGACATCATACTGAAGTATATTTAAGGGAGACTTTGGAGAGGGTATTAGATTTTGCAACACTTTATACAACATCTGTTACTTCATATCTGTATCACCACCAAAATCTTATCAGTTATAAGTTGGGCCATTGCCAACATCTCCTGAAATTTCAGTAAAATCTGTCTCGTTGTTTTTTTGTGTAATCTTACAAACATATTCTGACGATTAGGGCTGAACAATTAATTGCGAATCAGATTAAATCACAATATGGCTTGTTGCAATTTTCAAATCGCAGACAGTGCAATATTTTTAACCCAAAATGTGTTGAACATTTTGGCATTGTGATGTAGTTTTTTGCAATTTCATGCCTATTTTAACCATTTTTAACCCAGTTTGTACAGCTTTATACCTATCTTGCTCCCATTCATCTTTTTTTTGGGCCACTGTCAGACCATGTTTGGAATTTTTACATGGTTTTTGAAATTTAATCCCAATTTTGCTGCTATAATCAATTTGCCTTAGTCACTTTTGATTTTTTTTTGCAATTTCATACCTATTTTGCACCTATTAACTTTTTTCTGCTTTCGTTCCATTTTTTTTAACCTTTTTTTTTCAAAACCCAAAACCAGTGAAGTTGGCACGTTGTGTAAATCGTAAATAAAAACAGAATACAATGATTTGCAAATCCTTTTCAGTCTATATTCAATTGAATACACAAAGACAAGATATTTAATGTTCGAACTGAGAAACTTTATTTTCTTTTGCAAATAATCATCAACTTAGAATTAAATGGCAGCAACACGTTGCAAAAAAGTTGGCACAGGGGCATTTTTACCACTGTGTTACATCGCCTTTCCTTTTAACAACACTCAGTAAACGTTTGGGAACTGAGGAGACCAATTTTTGAAGCTTTTCAGGTGAAATTCTTTCCCATTCTTGCTTGATGTACAGCTTAACTTGTTCAACAGTCCGGGGTCTCTGTTGTTGTATTTTACACTTCATAATTTTCACATTTTCAATGGGGGACAGGTCTGGACTACAGGCAGGCCAGTCTAGTACCTGCACTCTTTTACTACGAAGCCACGCTGTTGTAACACGTGCAGAATGTGGCTTGGCATTGTCTTGCTGAAATAAGCAGGGGCGTCCATGAAAAAGACGTTGCTTGGATGGCAACATATGTTGCTCCAAAACCTGTATGTACCTTTCAGCATTAATGGTGCCTTCACAGATGTGTAAGTTACCCATGCCTTGGGCACTAATACACCCCCATACCATAACAGATGCTGGCTTTTGAACTTTGCGCCTATAACAGTCCAGGATGTTTCTTTTCCTCTTTGGTCCGGAGGACACGACGACCACAGTTTCCAAAAACAATTGTAAATGTGGACTGGTCAGACCACTGAACACTTTTCCACTTTGCATCAGTCCATCTTAGATGAGCTCGGGCCCAGCGAAGCCGGCGGTGTTTCTGGGTGTTGTTGATAAATGGCTTTGGCTTTGCATAGTAGAGTTTTAACTTGCACTTACAAATGTAGACAAACTGTAGTTACTGACAGTGGTTTTCTGAAGTGTTCCTGAGCCCATGTGGTGATATTCTTTACACAGTGATGCCGGTTTTTGATGCAGTACCGCCTGAGGGATCAAAGGTCATGGGCATTCAATGTTGGTTTTGGGCCTTGCCGCTTACGTGCAGTAATTTCTCCAGATTCTCTGAACCTTTTGATGATATTACGGACCGTAGATGATGAAATCCCTAAATTCCTTGCAATAGCTCATTGAGAAATGTTGTTCTTAAACTGTTGGACAATTTGCTCACGCATTTGTTCACAAAGTGGTGACCCTCGCCCCATCCTTGTTTCTGAATGACTGAGCATTTCAGGGAAGCTGCTTTTATACCCAATCATAGCACCCACCTGTTCCCAATTAGCCTGTTCACCTGTGGGATGTTCCAAATAAGTGTTTGAGAAATCAGTCTTTTTTGCCACTTGTGCCAGCTTTTTTGAAACATGTTGCAGGCATCAAATTCCAAATGAGCTAATATTCGCAAAAAATAACAAAGTTTACCAGTTCGAACGTTAAATATCTTGTCTGTGCTGTGTATTCAATTAAATATAGGTTGAAAGGGATTTGCAAATCATTGTGTTCTGTTTTTATTTACGATTTACACAACGTGCCAACTTCACTGGTTTTGGGTGTACAATTTCATACCTATTTTGCTTCTGTTCTTCACTTCTCCACTTTTTCTCAAATCTTTTATCCTTGGATTAATTTATTGTCATATTGGTTATACTATAAAATGATCTGCTGCTTTTGTTTGTTTAAGAATACATAAGATGAGGAACATTAAAACAATCGCAGAGTAAATCGCAATTGCAATATTGGGGAGAAATATCGCAATTACATTATTTTCTCAAATCGTTCAGCCCTAGTGACAAATCACAACCTCCTGGTGAAGGTAACAAACAAAAACATAACCTAAAGCCAATATGAAGAGGATGGGAAATGTATGTAATCAATCAATCAAACTTTAGTTTAAGCCCTTAAATTTCACCTGTAACAACTGTCTCTGTAACTCTGTGATGATAAATGACCATAGGATTTACAAACAAAGGTTTCTTAGTTTATTTTGGATTCTGTCTCATGGTGAGCTGTGAGGGGGGCAGAATCCTTTTTGTGCCTCTTGTTCTTGGTGTGGACGCTTTTTCCATGACCCCTCTGTTGGGAACCTCCCACAGATGCAAGGGTGAGGTTGGCATTATGCACTGCTGCCTTGTGCCTCTTTTCCTCTTTGAGGGACTTTCCAGCGTGAACGGCATGTTTCAGCAAGTCAGCCCAGCCTCTGATGAGGCTTTGGTCTCCTCTCCGGTGTAGTCATCAGGTCATTCTGGTCATCTCTGTAGATGGAGGTGTTTGCAGATGTAGATGTGTCTCCTTTTCCAGATGGTAGATGATGATGTAGTTGTCCACAGCCCTCAGTGGATTTGGGACATAAACTAGAGGGAGATTGTGTGTTAAATCTTGTGTGTTTTCATCCTGCCTTTTTCCTGATCTGCATTCTCCTCAACATTTAATTTTGCCATTTGTTTCCCCGTTTGTTTTCTTTCAGGCCTTTCTGCTTCATATAGTCTCTTTTTCCATGCTCGCTGTTTTCTTTTCATCAAAATCCCCTTATCTCTGTTCAAACAACATTTTATTTCTGTCTACTGAGCAGTACTTCCTGGAAACTCAAATGTTATTTCCCATTTGTGTTCCTATTTTAGATAGTTCCCCAGTTCACCAATGTTCACCAGGGATTTGCTTCATACTCCTAAGAATAGAACTGTCCATCTTCACATTTGCTATTCTCTGATCTCATATTTCTCTAAGCATATCTAAGTCTGCATTATATTGTCAAACACCTTTGAACAATATTTAAATCCCGTTGTGAACTTCTTCTCAGTTTGTACAAAGACTTCTTATGTATTACTCCACTGTCCTTTGTAGAATTGTATCTTTTACATACATAGACTAGAATGAATAAAATGGACCAAAGATATTTATCATGTATATTGTCCATCTCTTGTGTGGTTAAATGATTATTTATCATCCTCTCCATGTGCAGATCCCTCCATGACAGTTAGAGCAAGAATCGTTGGTCCGTATTCTAACCACTTCTACACCTACGAGCCCAAGGACATCGATCTGTGTGAGTACATGCTCTTGCTTGGGCAGAATGATGCAATGATCGACGTATGATGTAAAAATGTCGTTTAATCCATGATTTATGCCATAATTCTGCATTTATAATGTTCCATATGTGTAATAAAGACGTCAGAATGACGTAATGTTGATGTTGTGATGTAATGATGATGTCACAACATCCTAATATGATTTCATGATGTAGTTATGATGTAGTTGGGTCATTCTACAGAAACACTGATTTTTGGGATGGCAAGATGAATTTTGTTTTATTTCTTTTTTTAACATTTAAACTTCAACTACATTGTTACATATGTCATTGACTTTATGAATACACATTAAAGAAAACCTAATGATTTTTTTTTGGTACATTTATCACAAAACACCCTTTAATAAAGTGTATCCACACATCTGATTGTCACTGGTGTTCCTTATTGTTACCCATAAGAAAGGTAACACCAGTGACAGTTTCACAAAAATGCCTTTTAACAAAATGGCTGCTGCAGGGCATGACACAGCATGTTTCCTAATCTTGATCTATTCACTAAATTATGTCTTCTGAATACATTTTTATTCGTTTGTTTGCAATTCCCTGCCAAATGAAGTTGGTTACACCAGCATGGCCGTAGCTAGGTATGAGGTCAGCAAGGTCCGGACCTCACCTACTTTTTCCTTTTTTTTTTTTTAATAAGCCCAACTGAATAAAGCATAAACTCATAAAAACTTGAACCCTCTCTGTGAAACGTGCTTGTAAATTGTAAATTGTGGTAAATATCCAAGGGCTTTGTGTTCTGTTTGTGCCTGTGTGTGTGTTGCGGTGAACAGCTGTTTGATCAGCTGATGCACGTACCCGCAAATGCGCCCTGTGACGCGCTTCGCAGCGGGCCAGACGCCATTCAAAAACTAGAGTGTTTTTATTATTAGTACTTTGTAGACCACGTCCCCGCCCATCTACACCTAGGTGACCACAATATATATTTTTTAGATAATTCGGCACTAGTTCGGCCTGTCAAATCATCTGATTAAAGCCAGTTTATTTACTTTTATCCACAGCAGAGAGCGTGCCTGGCGCTTTTTTTTTTTTTGAAGAGCGCCTGGCTCATCAGTTGGCCGAGCACGCGTGCTTTGTTTTCAGCTCATATTAATTTTAATATACCCATTCCACAGAAAAAAGTCACAGAGAGCAGGGCAAACACGTCCAAGAGATTAAAACAGAATACACTGGAGGCATTTCTGACAAAGAAAAAGAAAGAAATTGACAAAGAGGAACATGAAACCAAGGAGGATGGAAGAGAGAATAGGAAAAGTAAGGTGGATCACAGAGAGGAGAGTTATTCAGAGGTGGAAGGGGAGCAGAGGCACACAGAGAAGGATCATGCCTTTGGTCACAGGGGGATCCAGCTGGCCTTTAATGTAAAAAGTTGATTTGTTTTTTTTGAAAAAATATACATTTTTGTATGGAAAATGCTGATTTCACATCATTAAAAGATATTTAAACAAAAAACATCTTGTGTGACTCAATACCTAAAAAAAAAAAATTAATAATAAAATTTTTTAAAAAAACATTGAAAAATTTTTGGCGCGCGCTTTGCCCGCACATCATGGACCTCACCTATTCCAAAATCCTGGCTACGGCCCTGTACACCAGTGATGTCAACTAAAAGCTTCATATGAAATCATGAGATAAATGTTAATATTTCTGAAAAGTGAAAAGGACAGTGTTCTTACCAGGGTCCCTCTTCATAGATCTTCAAGAAAGAGGTCAAAGGAAGTCAAGTGATGTCATCAGAGTGATTTCTTTTTCCAAAATAAAAGACTTTTGTCACATGGTAACACCAGTGACATGACTGCAGGGGACGACTACTTTTAAATATATTTATTATAATTATATGGCATTTTGTTTTAAAATGTTTTTATATCATATATTTGATAGTTATTTATACATTTTTGTACTTTGTTTTTTAGAAAAACATATTTTTTTAAAACAAAATACAGCATTTTCAATGACTGTGGGGACGAGCACTTTTGTTGTGGTTGGGGTTCTAAATAATTGATTAAAAAGAAAATATTACCAAGCTGATGGCTCCAAATAGTGTGATAGGTGAAATAATGTTTTTTAAAACAATCTAACACAAACTGTTTTCTTCAGGAGTAATATATCTCTTAAGGCTAGGGACAGAAAAAAATGCATGTTTCTGTAGAATGAGCCAGTTATGATGTAGTTATGATGTAGTTATGATGTAAAGTCATGTTATGATGTTATGATGATGTAAAATTTTGTTCTGACAAAAATTATTTGGCTCCTCCCCCTCAGTGTTGGAGAACATAAAGACGGCCAGAATTCTGCTGAATCCTGAGCTGTGATTGGTCGGTCTGCTTCCGCAGTGCTGGAACGTTTGTCTTCTTCATGCTCTTCATCATCTTCATCGCCATCATAGTTTCATTCTCTGTGTCTTCAGAATAAACCTGGACCTGCTTACACTGTCTCTGATGGTTTTCATTGTGGTGGAAGGAAGCAGATAATCTGATGTTCATACTGTTAGAGATCAAAAATATGAGTTCATAAGTTTGTTTTCAATAAATGAACCAAAGCTTCTGGGCATTAAAGCAGTGAAATGAGTCCATCATGTTGTGCTTTTGCTGATATTTGATAGATGTGACTTTCACAAGCTCACTTTCTGACCATTAACAAGGAGACAAACTGAAATCATCGCCCTGAAGAAGCTTGGCCCAGGTAAATGTGTGAGGACGAGCCCACAGGAGAAGGGCTCTTTTAGTAGGGTCATTTTGGAGCGAAACGTGACTGCGGTGAGTGAAGGTCCGTCTCTCAATGGATTTGCCATCTTAGGAGGGCTAAAAAACAAATTTAGCCGGGGTGTATTTTTTAAAATGGCAGGGAAATTTTTTTAGAGGCCAAAATCCAAAATGGCTGTCGTGGAAATGATCTTTTTTAAGGCTCGACATACATTGATGGACAAAACACGTTTTCAGACCTTATTTTTGTTAAGAAATACATATTCCTGAGTTACATAATGATTTTACCTTATTTTAACCTTCAAATTCAAGATGGCTGCCACTTTTGGTGTTTTTTTAAGGGTTTTTTGGGGGGAGTTTTTGCCATTATTGCGGATTTTTTTTCAGTATTGTTACGGAGTCTCTATAAGGTTATAATGGAAGCTCTGCTCATGATGAATTGAATAATATACAGTTAAAGTTCACAGAAGTAACATCTAAAGTCAATAAAGTAGATGTTTATGTGTTAACAACAATTGTTGATTTCCCATTGCCCATTAAAAAGGACTATGCGACAATGACTTTTCAGGTCTGTATCACAATTTTTTTGGCCTTAGTAAATTCTTTTGCAGTTTCAGACCCATGGAAATGAGTAGATTCCTTTATTTTGTTCCCTTTTAAATTAATTGAGATTTACCATCACCATGGAAACCACTGGAACAAAGACATTTGTGTGATGTCACAAGGCAAACGCAGGCCGTTTTCGAAGGTCGTAATGCTGCGTTCCAGTATCCTCAGAACTGGGAGTGACATCATCTCAGAGTTATCATCGTTCTAGTTGAAGTCGGAAAAAAACATGCCGATCTACCAGGCTATTGTTAGCTGATTGAGTAGTGACCTCATCTCACTACTGATTCGGGAAAAAATTCACAGTATGCATCGGACCAGTATGCTGCACCTACTGTTACCCACAATGCAAAGCGCCGAAACTGAAAATGACTGAGAGCAAAGCTTCAACAACCAGAGCAGCAATACAAATGTAAGAGCCACTACTTGTTATCTTTACCTTTTCAACATGCAATAGTGTGTAACAACTTGTAAAAAGGTCTGTTGTTGTTTTTCCATTAAACCACTGACAAGTACAGTCTGACATTTTACTGTTACGTTCTGTATTTTTCCTCAGTATTTCCACCACCTTAAATTTTCCTGCTTCTTATTCTTAATACTGTATTGTGTGTGTGATGTTTATCCTTGATATGTCTTTTTTCTTTTAAGTGTCTCTAATACGCTGTTACGAAATAATATAATTCCTGTCCAAAATAATAAGTATTCTCCACCACTGACTTTCATATAAAATGCTGCTTCGGGCAATATCTTTGCAGATTAATAACTGAAATGTCAACATGTAGGCTACCCAAGGTTTGTTTTGTACAATTAAAATTAAGTTTGAAAAATAAATCAGCTGTAGCCTATTTCTGCTTTGCTTGAACTGGAAGCCAGCGTAGCATACTACAAAGTAAACCTAACAGAACAGTCGCACTACGTACTTCATTCAAGTGTAGTAGGCGGTATGCAGTGCCTACTACATTCTACTTTCATAAACAGTATGTAGTAGGCGAATTCGAAAACGGCCTGCGTTTTCCTTGTGACATCACACAAATGTCTTTGTTCCAGTGGTTTCCATGGTGATGGTAAATCTCAATTAATTTAAAAGGGAACAAAATAAAGGAATCTACTCATTTCCATGGGTCTGAAACTGCAAAAGAATTTACTAAGGCCAAAAAAATTGTGATACAGACCTGAAAAGTCATAGTCGCATAGTCCTTTTTAATGGGCAATGGGAAATCAACAATTGTTGTTAACACATAAACATCTACTTTATTGACTTTAGATGTTACTTCTGTGAACTTTAACTGTATATTATTCAATTCATCATGAGCAGAGCTTCCATTATAACCTTATAGAGACTCCGTAACAATACTGAAAAAAAATTCGCAATAATGGCAAAAACTCCCCCCAAAAAACCCTTAAAAACCACCAAAAGTGGCAGCCATCTTGAATTTGAAGGTTAAAATAAGGTAAAACCATTATGTAACTCAGGAATATGTATTTCTTAACAAAAATAAGGTCTGAAAACGTGTTTTGTCCATAAAAAGCCTTAAAAAAGATCATTTCCACGACAGCCATTTTGGATTTTGGCCTCTAAAAAAATTTCCCTGCCATTTTAAAAAATACACCCCGGCTAAATTTGTTTTTTAGCCCTCCTAAGATGGCAAATCCATTGAGAGACGGACCTTCACTCACCGTAGTCATGTTTCGCTCCAAAATGACCCTAGTATTTCCCGTGGCGGTGGGTGCAGAAAATTCTAAGGGGGGTGCACAGTCTTGGAGGAAACAAAAAAAGATGCATACCACATTGAAAAAAAAACTAAAGACAAAACTCACAATGCAACCTATTTTGAACTATATTTTTCCCTCCTTTCCTTCTGAGCTATAAACTTCTCAATGACCCTCTGACTGAAGTCCATCATCTCTGTCTCCAGTCTCTCTTCCACTGACAGCATGACCACTGCACTCAGCCTGGTTCAGGGTGTTTCTCAGGAAAGTTTTGATCCTCTTAAAGGGACTATGAGGAGTTTCTAAGTAATTACAAAAAAGTCTCACTTTTAGATATATGCCTGATGGAAATACACACTTTAAGATGAGTTTTATAGCATCTAAATAGGTTATCTATAAATGCTATTCCTTAGTTTCGCAGTCGGGTCGGACAGGACAGGACTGGCCTCAACTTCAGGAACAAGACAATTAAAACTAGAGCAAATTTATATTATTCAGACACGTCTTAGAGCACTGGGCTGTAAGTAGAGATATATAGCCGGCTACAAAACTACAATACTAAGTTTTCCAAAAATTTCTTCTTGTCACACATCAAAAACTACCACTACCTAACTAGAAAGAGATACATTACCTCGTCGCTTTGCATCCTGTAAGTTGTTGAAAAAAGAAGTTGTAAAGCAATGCAGAGTTCTGAGGAAGATCCGAGCTGCATTCATTAGCGTCACAACAAACACACGCTTTGGCCTGGGTCACGTCTTTTGGTGCGTTCTAGTTATAGTCGGAAGTAGGAATGTCCAAGTTCCAAGTAGGAAACTGCAACTGGAATGTCCCCCGAAGTCTGAATTTCCTACTGGGAACTTGGTGAAACCTCGCCACCCCCGAGTTGACAATGGAAGATGGATGCCCCCAGTGTGAACAGTTATTTAGCTCCTGTAATAATCCATTTATTTCCACTTCTGACTGGGGTGTGTCGCTCTAGATCAGCTGTATACATAGTATTGTTAGACTTATATTTACAAAAATGCTGCCATAGTGATAATCACATTCTTCATGTGATATTTGTGAACAACAACGCAGGGCGTGCTAACAACAGCTAACAATAGCCTGGTAGATCGGCATGTTTTTTTCTGACTTCAACTGGAACACCGATAAGTCGGAGATGATGTCACTCCCATTTCTGAGGATACTGGAACGCAGCATTATGACAGTCGCCACGCATGCTCACGGGTAGCAGAGACTTTATGTGTCCTTGAACAACTAGATAAGGTCCACAGCACCACAGCAGACCTTGACCTCCTCCTTGCTTCAGCTGCTTCTGTTGAGCATTGAGTAGGCCTTCAAAGAAATCTTCAGGAAACATGGCGTGGTGCTGCGTGAACCTGTGAGCCTGCAGCGAAGAGGCGCTGCTGAGATGGTCAGTGAAGGTTCCCTGAACATGGTGCTATAGAGCTACAGAAGAGCAATAAAAAATACATCATACGTTAACATCAGTGTTTACTGAAAAAAAAAAATCAATAAAACAGCCAAAGTTTAACCAGAAAATAAAGCTGTAGTTTATGTTCTTTTCACCATTTTAAGAACATTTCTGAACAGTACCTTATTTTAAACGTCTTATGTCTCATGGCTCAAGAACGTAAACACAAAGGAATCTTATGTACCAATGAAATTTGAATAAAGTAAGACTTTTTGGGTGTGGTTATAAGCTTTGTGAACCACGTTGAGGTAAATAATATGCTGTTTACACTTTAGGGACAAACAAACATTATTTTAACCAGTAAATTGGAACACATAACTTGATAGTATCATCAATTCTTCTTTTTGTAATGTTTCAAAGGCTTTCACACAATGTAAAGTAACATTTAATGAGCAGTGCAATAACCACTGATATTTCTGCATGCACATGTGCATAACATTAAATTTACAGTTTGTCATAGCTGTAGTATGTTTCTATGAACTTCAGACTTTTTGTGTATCTATTTTTGCTCTTCGTTAGTGTGCCATTGTTTTGATAATCATATTTTTTTACTTTCCTTTTTATAATATTTTCAACAAAATAATGAACCAATTTTGCCTATTAAATTTAAAAGGAATTTCTAGTGGGGTGAAAACAAACTTGGCCACCTATTAAAAGCCCCAATTCCTTCTAAAATAGTTTTTTTGTAAAAATATGCAAGAATTAAAAAACTATATAGATTTTTTAGAACTTAAGTCTGCAAAGAATAATTTTCTATTGAAAGATGAAGCATATATCCTCTTGGCAAACTCAGTTTGTGGCTCCTAATCGATAGCTTAGTGCCATGTGTGACCTAAAATGGAAAACTTTACCCCTGAATTGTCATGTGTACTCTGTAGGACACATCCTAGTCTAATCTTCAGTGTCCTCACTGCCTCTTACTGATTTTTTTCCAATGCAGTCTCACCTCTTCTGTGATCCTCTGATCCACTCTGGGCCGAGTGCCGAAGCCTCTTTGGCAGACGGGAGCGCTACTCCATCTCACATGATGTATTTATGCATGAGTAAATTCAGTGCTGCTGCGATGACGTGTTGATATGATCGACAGCGCTCGCTGTCCAGTCACATGTGGAAAAGAAACACCAGAACAATGCTAATTCGCTGCCAGTCGAAGTGGGAGTGTGCGGGGTGCACTTCTCTGCGCCCTGCAGGCAAAGTTGAAGCGGCCAATCCCAAAGACGCCTCAGGCACGTGCCGAGCAAAA
Source organism: Scarus forsteni (assembly GCA_036419115.1). Lineage (NCBI taxonomy): Eukaryota > Metazoa > Chordata > Actinopteri > Labriformes > Labridae > Scarus > Scarus forsteni. The sequence continues at coordinate 9,973,924 of JAZDUH010000147.1, read as the reverse complement.
GAAAAATTGCGTACACACACACTTGTTTGGCCAACGCCCTGCCGTACGTGAACTGTGTATTCACCACATAGTAACTACGTAAAAATTGAAACCCTTTTATTGAATGGTGATAGGTGCTGCTGACAGACTATTACTGTGTGGTAAACATATATGTTTTTATGTGTTATTTTTTATAATTTAATGACAAATTATGTCATGTTTAATAGACTTCCTTTGTCGAATTTAGGAAGGGGCGGTGCCCCAGCCCCCCTATTGACAAACCGCCACTGGCTCTTTCACAATAAAAGCCTGATTTACAGCATGGATAGGTAAAACAAACAAGCTTCAAGGTTGTTCCGTTTGAAGGCCCACCTGTAGTCAGGATCCGTTCAGCAGCTGAGCCCTCACACGGTCTGAGGGTCAGTCAAACTCTGCAGGTGGAGCTCCAAAGTCCTGCTGAACCTCCAGAGTGACTATATTCATGCTGAGTTCATAGTTTTAAATCATGACGATCCTCAGTGTTACCCACCCACACTCACCTCATCAGCACAAGTCTGTCCAATCTCAAACTAGAGGGTCAGATATACTGTTGATGGGGCCCGTCAGGACCTTCACAGGACCAAAGTTGGCTTCATAAATGACTTTATTTTTTAGCTGATTAGACTTATTAACTTTATTTCATACTGCACTTAGGGTCTGATCTACTAAGATCCAAAACAACGGGTGCTAATGCGACTAGTGGGCGTGCTGCGGGTGATCTAATATGACTGTGTGTGTAATTGAAAGTAGGCGTAAAAGTAGTGGAGCTCCATCTTTAAAGGAGGATTAACACTTGTACTATATTTTTTATCCGTCATTGTTAATTACAAACATAAAATCTCAATAAAAGTGCTTTGTTGTTATAACAATCAGGATAAGTACATTCTTGAATGAAAAGGAAAACAAATATCAGTTCTCAGAGCTGCAGTTTAGACCTATAAATGTCTGAACTGTGAACTATAATATTTAGCCTACAACACTTCTGATCTTCAAGTATGATCAAATTCTGTCAACTCAACAGTAAATGCAAAAGTCAAATATTGTTTTTTATGCAGACTTACACAAACATACAGTTGCTGCCTGTCTCCAGTTCAAAGTAGTTGGTAGTTCGTAGTTGTCCTCACTGCAGTATACGGCGAACTGTAGCAGCATATTTTGCACACGGTTGTTGTTTTGTCTGCAATCTTCTCACTGTTCTATCGTCTTTTACATGGAAGCTGAAATAGGTCCACACAATTCCTCGACCTTGTCTTCCTCCATTCTGAAGCGAGTGTTTTCCTAGGGTAGGCGAGGAGGGTAAAAATCACCAGCGCCTCTTCGTTTTTAGTTTTGTGTTTAGTTTTTGAATTTTATTTCGTCACTTTTTTATTTCACGAAATTTTGTGGCACGAAATTTCGTTTCACCCCTAACATTAACACATTGATATCAAGACATATAATAAACATATTTGTAAGCTACAGTACAGGCCAAAAGTTTGGACACACCTTCGCATTCGATGTTTTTTGATAAATTTTCATCACTATTTACATTGTAGTTTCTCACTGAAGGTATCAAAACTATGAATGAACACATGTGGAATTATGTACTTAACAAAAATGTGTGAAATAAATGAAAACATGTCTTATATTCTAGTTTCTTCAAAGTATCCACCCTTTGCTCTGATTACTGCTTTGCACACGCTTGGCATTCTTTTGATGAGCTTCAACAGGTTGTCACCTGAAATGGTTTCCGACAGTCTTTAAGGAGTTCCCAGAGATGCTGAGCACTTGTTGGCCCTTTTGCCTTCACTCTGCGGTCCAGCTCACCCCAAACCATCTTGATTGGGCTCAGGTCCAGTGACTGTGGAGGCCAGTCATCTGGAGTAGCACTCCATCACACTCCTTCTTGGTCAAATAGCCCTTACACAGCCTGGAGGTGTGTTTGGGGTCATTGTCCTGTTGAAAAATAAATGATGGTCCAACTACATGCAAACCAGATGGGATAGCATGTCGCTGCAGGCTGCTGTGGTAGCCATGCTCGTTCAGTATGCCTTCAATTTTGAATAAATCCCCGACAGTGTCACCAGCAAAGCAGCCCCACACCATCACACCATAGACTCCATGCTTCACAATGGGAACCAGGCATGCAAAATCTATCTGCTCACCTTTTCTGCATGGCACAAATACACAGCAGTTGGAACCAAAGATCTCAAATTTGGACTCATCAGACCAAAGCACAGATTTCCACTGGTCTAATGTCCATTCCTTGTGTTTCTTGACCCAAACACATCTCTCATGCTTGTTGCCTCTCCTCAGCAGTGGTTTCCTAGCAACTATTTGACCATGAAGGCCTGATTCATGCAGTCTCCTCTTAACAGTTGTAGTAGAGATGTGTCTGCTGCTGGGGCTCTGTGTGGTATTCATCTGGTCTCTAATCTGAGCTGCTGTTAACTTGCCATTTCTGAGGCTGGTGACTCAGATAAACTCTTTCTCAGCAGCAGAGCTGACTCTTGGTCTTACTTTCCTCGAGCGGTCCTCATGTGAGCCAGTTTCGTTGTAGCAATTGATGGTTCTTGCCAGTACAAGTTTTTTAAGTTAACTTCGCTGATTGGTTTTTGCCATAATATTAATCCTAACAGTTGTCTAACAGTTGGCTGTCGGCTGTGCATCAGCCTGACTACTGCACAACACAACTGATGGTCCCAACCCCATTTATAAGGCAAGAAATTTCATTAATTAACCCTGGAAAGGCACACCTGAGAAGTGAAAACTGTTTCAGGTGGCCACCTGTTGAAGCTCATAAAGAGAATGACAAAAGTCTGCAAAGCAGTAATCAGAGCAAAGGGTGGATACTTTGAAGAAATTAGAATAAAAGACATGTTTTCATTTATTTCACACTTTTTTGTTAAGTACATAATTCCACATGTGTTCATTCATAGTTTTGATACCTTCAGTGAGAATCTACAATGTAAATAGTGATGCAAATAAAGAAAACACATTGAATGAGAAGGTGTGTCCAAACTTTTGGCCTGTACTGTATATGCACACATACATCCAGAAATGTTTCAAAGAGACAAAGGGACTAAAAATAATAATTTGTGATTAATCCACTGAAGTCTGTCCTTATCAAATTTGTCTTGGATGAATAGGTTGGATCAATCTTTATTTGGATGACACCATATGTGTCTTTGTTGAATATAAATATATTAAAGGTGAGCCTTTACCTTGAGATGTGGCATCTCATCAGATGTGGCGCCCTGACTCCACTCCCCGGAGACTCCCTGATTGGTGCCCCGGCGTTCTCCCTCCTGGCTTCAGGACAAACTCGGATGAGATGCCCCTCAGATCAACAACCAAAGCACTTCATGGTGTCTGGAGTGACAAAAACAACAAAGTTGAAGCTGTCAATAACGAAACTTAAAGACAGGTTTAAACGACTGTTTTTTAAGATCCTGCACCACTGCGGACAAACAACATGCTTCAACCTCAGTAGCCAGCAGAGATGATCTGCCCATACCTGGACAAGACTTTACTGAAATCATAGTTTTTAATAAACGGTGGTGCGTTTGACACGGTGACCTTTTGTGCCTCATTCACCAGGAGATACACCGGAGTGAACATGTCCACAATTTCTGTCAGCACACTCACACTCAACAATCGAGAGAGAGAGAAAAAACTGAACCTAACTGAAAGCTTTATCACAGAGGAATGTTTTAAGCCTAACCTTAAAAGTAAAGAGGGGGTCTGCTTCCTGAACCGTGGTCGGTAAATGGTTCCAGAGAAGAGGAGCCTGATAACTGAAGGCTCTACCTCCCATACTACTTCTACAGACTGATGGGACCATAAGCAAGCCAGCATTTGGGAACATAATGTTCTAGAGGGGTTGTATGGCAGTACAAGTTTTTTAAGTTAAACTGGTGCCTGTCCACTGTGAGAAGAAGAATCTAGAATTCTATTCTGTATTTTATTGAAGCCAATGCAGAGAAGCTAATACAGGAGTAATGTGGTCTCTTCTCCTAGTTCTAGTCAGTACATGTGCTGCAGCATTTTGAAACAGCTGAAGCATCTTAAGCGACCTGCTGGGACAGCCTGAAAAAAGAGAATTACAATAGTCCAGTCTAGAGGTAATAAAAGCATGGACCAGCTTTTCAGCATCGCTCTGGGACAGGATAGGCCTGATTTTAGAGATGTCTTTATGTGAGAGTTAAAGGATAAATCCTGATCGAAAAGAACCCTAGGATTTCTAACAGCTGTGCTTGTTGCCAGGCTAACGCTATCTATGTCAGTTAAATCATTAGGAAAGCTTTCTCTAAGGCACAGGTGTCAAACTGATCCAGTAAAGGGCCACTGTGGCTGCAGATTTTCTTTCCAACCCAGCAAGAACACCCCTGATCCAACAAATCAACCGAGCAAAGACAATCCAGTTGATTGAGTAATTAGCATCAGGTGTGTTCTTGCTTGGTTGGAATGAAAACCTGCAGTCACAGTGGCCCTTTACTGGATCAGTTTGACACTCTTGCTCTAAGGTGTCGGGGGCCCAGCATAATGATCTCTGACCTCTGTCTGAGTTAAAAAGAAAAAAAAATCCTGTACACCCAGGTCCTGATTTCCTTTGGACATGCTTAGATAACTGATTTGTCTCACCTTCATTGGCATATGCAGCTGGTCACTCTAATTATAGTAACAAATGACTTACTCTCAGTTTCAGATGATTTACTTTTCTCTGTACTTGTCTTGTTAGATGTTAGTGCAGCCTTTGACACCCATAGATCATATCATTCTACAGAGATTAGAGGAATCACTTGGGATTACAAGGACTGCTTTAAGTCTTATTTACCTGACCAATACCAGTTCTTACACTGTGTCGGACACTCTGTTTGTGTCAGAGCGACCAACACGCCCGCGCTGTGACATAATGAGATGATGCTCCACAGCAGAGCGTCCAGGCTGAAGACCAGCATGAGGGGAGGAGCCAGGCTGCTGTGGCTGTGATTGGTTCTTTAACACTCTACTGAGGCTCCTGTTTGTTCATCAATAGACAGTTTGATCAACCATACCATCGACCATCCATTTAGCATCAGCAGCTTAAACTCTGAACTCTGCTGCTCTTTCCACCAACTCCTCACAAATGAGGCTCCATTTAAAGAGAAATAAACAGACTTTACAGAAACAGAAAAAGATTTAACAAGAAGGGTTGTTACAACCTACAAATCATCTAACAAACATCAGTTCACTTGCTTTTGTGTTTAGTGTTTATAACTTAAAGTTGAATCTATATCAAATATGATCATTATAAGTCCAGAAGTTAGCTAAATTTAAAATATCAAGTCTTTAACATAAAAATTAAAACACAGTTAATTATATCTAAATAATAATATCATTCATTTTTTAAAACAATAATAATCAAAGAATTTATTTCCATTTTAACCATCAGTCAGTGTTTGTCTGTGTGCAGACTCAAACATCCGTAACCTTCAGCTCTGAGTCAATATGTTGACTTTACAGGTAAGACTTCACCTTCACGTCCTCAGCCAATCACAGACAGACTCATCATCATCAGTCTGCCCTCTCCAGGTATACGCTGATCTGTCCTTGGACTCCATCCAAAACACCTAACGTGACATGTACTAAAGATCAGGAGGAGCAAATAATCACAGAAAGACAGATGAACCAAAAAACAGTAATTAATCCAATAAAAGAGTGAACATAGGAGTAATAAAGCATCAATGTAAGAGTGATTTATCATCAATATAAACTGGATGAATGATGGATTTCAAAGTTTGAAATCATCAATAATGAAGAGGATGAAAAATCCCTATAACAATAATAAATAAACAGTAAAAAGGGTTTAAATTCATGTAGGTGAATTCAAAAAAGAAGTTGCTTGTGTCATTAGTTTATTTATGGTTGGTAAACAAAATTGACTTTCCTGTTTCACAGTGGGAGGGACTGATAGATGAAAATGACCTACACCTCTAAGGGATGAATCATCAAAAAAGGTGATTTGTCATCGATATAAGAGTGACTAATCAATAACAATGTACTGAATTATCAGCATAGGAGATTGAAATCATTAATATAATACTGATGAATTATCAGAATAATGGGGATAAATCATTAATACAAGAGTGATGAATCATCAATACAAGAGTGATGAATAATCGATGTAAGAGTGATGAATCATCAATATAAGGGCAATGAATAATCAATGTTAGAGTTTAAATTAATCACTTTTAGAGTGTTCAATAATAGTGAAGAATCATATAAACGAGTGAAAGAATATTTAACACAAAAATGTCTTTTTATCAATAGAGGGGCTAATCATCAATTTAAATTGATGCATAGCAATGTATGAGAAAAAAAACTTAATATAACAGTGATAAACTATCTCTGAAAGAGTGACTTATCTGGCTGGGTGGAGTGGGTTTGGGCCATAAATCCTTTATTTAAATCCGTCTGTCTGTTGTAAAGCACTTTGTGCAACATTTTTGTATGAAAAGTGCTATATAAATAAAGTTGGATTGATTATCATAAATAGAAGAATAAAAAATAAGCAATATAAGAGTGATTGAATCACCAATATAAAAGTAAAAAAGCACAAAAAATGGGTACAAATCATCAAGGAAGGAATGATATTTAACCAATTTTAGTCTTTATAATTATCTATAAGAGTAAATAGTCATACAAATAGGAGTGAAAAATCCTCACTGTAAGACTGACGAATCATCAACATAAGACACAGGCACTTTGAGCTACATATAAGTTGTATAAAAAGTGCTATATAAATAATTTTTTACTGAAAAAATGCCAATAAAAGAGCCATCAAGCTAAGAAAGATTTAAAAAAGACACTAAAATTGTGTGTGAGAAATCACCAATGTAAGAGTGACTAATCATCAATATAATGCTACGGCCACACCACATGCGAATTGACAAATTTAAATGCACGTTGTGCCTGTGACGCGCGTCACGCCCGAGGCTGGACGCTCTACCTTTTTGACAAGCTAAGGGGCGATGCGCTGACGCGCGTCACTGCACAGGCAGAGTAGAGAGCTGAAGCCAGTCGGACTCAGTGATGACCCGTGCAGGCAAATCCAGCTGGAAATGAATATTTACAGAACTTACCTTCAAAACCTGTCTCCTCAGCGACTTTCACTCAAGCCTGCTCCTTTTTGTTCTGGTCTCTGTGGAGTACACACGTCGAATCGTATAGCTCCGGATGATTGCAAACAGCGCAGATCAACCTCTCCTCCATCTTTCAGCGAGCCGGGGCAGGTGGCCGGAGCGTCACGCGTCATAAAATCAATGACGTCGGGGGGAATGTCATCGCTGATTGGCTGCCACAGCACAGCGTCACGCGAATTTGCATCAAAAGTTCAATATTTTCAACTCAAGCGTAGAGGCGTTTGACGCCCCAAACGCACCGGACGGTCCATATGCGCCGCGCCAAATGCGTCCAACGCGCCGCCCGGGGCGAATCTGTGTCCAAACGCGTCCTTGCATTTACTTTGTATGTAATCTCAACGCGCGTCTTTGCGAATTCGCAGCCGGTGTGGCCGTAGCATAAGAGTGATGAATCTTCAGTATCAGGTGAATAAAAAGTTACAAAGGATAAGGTCTTTTGATTTAAGTTAAGGCTTTTTGCTGTAGCTAGGAGAAGTTTAGGGCTGTTAGCTTTAGGATAAGGTAGTTAGCAATCAGTTAATGGAATTAGCAGTAGGTAAGACCTTGTAACTTTAGGATAAAGTAGCTAGCAGAATGTTATGGTTAGACCATATCGCTCTAGGATAAGGTAGTTAGCAGAATGTTAAGGGAGTTAGCAGTAAGTAAGGCGGTTACCTGTAGGATAAGGTAACTAGCAGAATGTTAAGGGAGTTAGCAGTAGGTTAGACCTTATCGCTCTAGGATAACATAGCTAGCAGAATGCTAAGGGAGTTAGCAGCAGGTTAAGGCCGTTAGCTGTAGAAAATGGTAGTTAGCAGTTGGTTAAGGCAGTTAGAATTAGGTTTAGGCTGTTAGCCTTAGCATTAGGTAGTTAGTCCTAGATTAGGGCTTTTAGCTTTAGCATGAGGTAGCTAGTAGCAGCTGTTTGCTCTTGGTTATACCTGTTAGCAATAGGTTTATGCTGTTAGCTTTTGAATAAGGTAAGTGGCAGTAGGACAGTTAGCTTTAGTTTCCAGAATATTTTACTCACATTGTTTGTTGACAACAAGAACTGCAGTTAGCATTAGTGACATTCAGTGGTAGGAGGGTTTATACTGTAAGATTTGTTGCATTGAAGAAGCTCCCCCCTGATTGGTCACATCGAGTTCAAACATTAATTATGCAGAAATGTTTTGGCTAAAACAGCTGTTAGCTCTACTACTGCTAATGAACTTTATGTCTCCATGGTAACCAAACACCATTTGAACGGAATTCAAACCAGTACTAATTCACACAGGGTTCTGTTCGATGGTACAAAATTACTGTAAACAAAACTTTGGCATCTTCAGGGCCCCGGGGCGTTGCTGGGGATGGGGTGGGGTAAGGCGGAGTGGGGCAGGGATGGGGTTAGGGGGAAAGGGGTGGGGCCATGGGGAGAAGGTGTGTAAATAGGGCCAGGTGACAGTGAAGCGACAGCAGATCTCAGAGCTGTGGTCGACTTTTACTCTCCGTGATCCTCCAGCAGGTAAGAAGTAGGAGGCAGGGTGTTTCCTCACAGGCCACCATAATGTTTACTCATTTTACCTCCAACATTTTTCCTGTGACTGTTTCTCACCTCAGACTTTGAGCTGTCTCACCTGTTCCAGTTCATCCTCCACAATGATCAGAACCGTGCTGTCCTTCCTTCTCGTGCTCGGGGCCATCTGCTCCACCTTCGCCGCCGGAGATAAAAAATACATCCCAAAGGGGGGGAAGAGGGTCCCCCTAACACTGTCCAGAGGTGAGAGACATCACAAATATTTGATCCATGCAGGGCAGAGAGGTTCAAATACTCGAGTATTTATCATCAGGGTGGAGTAGCACAATGTGGTGCTGATGGTCCAGAGCTGGGAGCCTCTTCCTGAGGTTCTTACCCAGTCGTTAGCCTGTGTTTGATTTCCAGAAACTGTTGGATGATTCCTGCGCTGCAGGTGCTGCAGCAGTGAGGGACTGGTTGTGTTACGATGGTATCTGCAAAACACTTTGTTACTGACTCCAATGTTTGGGACTTCCCGACATTTCTAGTTGCTACTTTTCAATGTGTGGACTCTGTCATTCGACCCGTAGTCCTCCACTCTGCGGCCTCATGGCAGACATGGTCCTCCACAGCCCTCATATCGGCTCATAACCTGACGACTAGACCAAGCTAATTCCCTCATCATCACGACTGTTGGTCAATACAATGTGTGGCACTGGTGTTTACAGTAGAATTGATATTGTTACACAGGGCTGCAGGCATGAGTCCAAAAACTTGGGAGTGGGTTAGCATTTAGCTCTTTCAGGCTCCAAGGCAAACAGTAAATGGGATTTGGGACACACGCATTCAAGGCTGTAAATACATTATAGTTAAATGAATCTGATGTTGCCCGCTTTCAAATTTTAAAACACTGCTGCATGTTTAAAAGAATGGTTGCTTACAAACTGCTAACAAGGACTACAAAAGTGGCCGTGAACCAAGCACCAAAGACACAGTTTAAAACTCACAAGACTGGACCCCTCACAAAAGAAATGCATCTCAACAATATACAACCTCCTCAGCTCTACATCTACTAATCTGCTCACCACATGAAAAACTTCTTAGAAAAGAGAATTGAATCTACAGTTGACTGACCAACACTGGGACTCAGCTTTGAAACTGGTTCCCCTCTCATCTATACACACCCAACATAGTCTCATCCAATCCTACTTTGTATGGTTTTTGCTACTAATTAATGTTCTGTGTCTCTCTAACTCACATTATATGTATTGTAGGTTAATTACATGCTTATACATCCTTAACTTGCTCTGATCTGAACAGGTTCTTGTGGGAGGGAGGTGGATTGGGTAATATGTATTTTTTTGCACAGTTGTATTGTCTTTTTCAATACCTTATAATTCACTTTGTATATCAAACTTTCAATGACATATAGTTTGAAAAAAATCTCTACATTATTTCATAGGGGCGTCGGTGGTGCAGTTGGATAGTGCGATTGGTCAGTGAACGGGAGGTTGCAGGTTCAAGCCCGGCTCCGGGCGACACATGGCGATGTCTCCTTAACCCCAAGTTGCTCCCACTGCTGCGTCAGTGGTGTGTAAATGGGCATGAAAGGGAGTGAATGTGTTAGAGATACTGATGGATAACTAACATAGAAATTCAGAACCATCAGTGCGTGAATGTGAGAGTGAATGGGTGTGAATGGGTTGGGGGACCTGCGGTGTAAAGCAGCTTTGAGTAGTCAAATACTAGAAAAGCGCTATATTAGCTCAAGTCCATTTACCATTTACCACTTACAGTGAAAGTAACATGTAAATCTCATAATATTTTTCTCTCCTCTGAGTTAATATCAGCAATGATCAAAGAGCCCTGAGAATAATCCCAGAGGCTTTACAGAGAACCAGTGCCAATATGACTCCTGCAAGGACAAACAGAAATACTTTATCCCTGCACTGACCATCCATCCATCAATCTTCTGACGCTTACCCATAGGGGACAGCAGCCTGAGCAGGAATGCCCAGACTTCCCTCTCCCCAGGCCCTTCATCCAGCTCTTCCCGGGGGATCTCGAGGTGTTCCCAGGCCAGCTGAGAGACATAGTCTCTGTTGGTCCTGGGTCTTCCCCGAGGTCTCCCACCAGTGGGACGAGCCCTGAACACCACACCAAGGAGGCGTTCAGGAGGAGTCCTGACCAGATGCCCAAGCCTTTCCAGGCCCAATGGGCACAGGCCCGATCACCAGGCCTGACTCCAGAGGGGGGCCCATGTCCGGGCAACAGCAGACTAGGTCCTTTGCAATATTCTTCCATAGTGGTCTTCAAGCCACACTTTGTCTGGCCCCTCCCCCAGGACCTGTTTGCCTTGGGTGATCCTACCAGGGGCATAAAGTCCCTGAAATCGTAGCTCCTGAGATCATTGGGACATGCAAACCCTCCCACCGTGATTAGGTGGTGGATCCCGGATCCCTGCTCCGCTTTAATGTTACTACACCTTTTGTAAACAGAACAGCTGTTTCTATGAAAACATGTACTGGTAAACTGATATTACAGGGTTGTGTTTGTGTTCTTTTCACAAACATATCAACTTAAACATGAAATGTGACCACAGCATTTATTACCTGAGCACTGACACAGCTGTGCTTACCTTTATGAAGATAAACTAACTAATAGAAGCGCTAACAGGTATGTGTGTGTGTTTGTGCAGGTTGGGGTGATCAGCTGTTGTGGGTTCAGACCTACGAGGAGGCTCTACACTTGTCACATACACAGTGAGTATCAACCAGTTGAAGTCAAAGCGGGTGCATTTACAGGCACACATTAGGCTCCATGGTAGCTGCTAGCAGTGCCCACAACCTCAGCTTCAGCAGCAAAGGATGAATTGAATCAACATAAAAAAAAATCTGTGTGTGAGATCAGAGCTGAAATGTGTCAAAAAGAGGATCTGCACATTAAACCAGTAATGTCCACACCCAGTGGACCAGTGGTTCTTTATGTATGTACAAATACCAACACTGTATGTTTAAATATATCTGTATTTATTGACAGAATGGGGAATTCCATAAACAGATCAAACATGAAGTCATCACAGTTCATTCATCAGTCTCAGGTGTTTTTGGGGTTTCGTTAACAGCTGCAGGTAAAACCAACAAGCAGAAATCCTCAAAGCCACAGCACATTCTGCTCAGGCACATCTTCTGAACCTGATAATGCTTAGAAAAAGTTTGGAGGTCCTTAATGTGGCTGCCATATGACTGTATTTCACACATTTCTGCTGTTGGCTTTGAGGCTCAGACTGGCTCTTAGAGCAGCTGCTGAGGATTTGACAAATTTGACATTTCAGCTCCCACAGCTGAGACGAACCCCAGAGACGCTCTGAAACGGTCTGGGAAGGCCATGGACTTTTGGTGTGAATGTAAACACACTGACCTTTTACTCTGTTTTTCAGAAACAAGCCTCTGCTGGTGATCTTCCACCTGGACCATTGTAAATACAGCCAAGGTGAGAGTCCATCAGTACGACCAGCAGACATGTTGGTGACTTCTATCAGTGTTCATTTTGTTGACTCATTATTTTCATCATAGTTTCTGATGAAAACTAGACAGTTACTAATAAATGCAAGAGCACATGGACAAAACTCAAACTAAATTAACTGACATTTTCATCAACAAATAAAAACTAGACTAAAATGTCTGACAGACTTAATCCAATCAGACCTAATATGGTCATGTAGGAAGTAGAGACAAGTGATGAATCTATCCAATCACAGCTACTTTGGTTGTGTTAAAGGTTGGATGATTTCAGAGCAGTGGCGATTGCTCTAAGACTGCAAGGGAAGCTCAGCTTCCCCTAAAATGTCCCAAAAAAAGTGGTGATATGTACTGCTGTGTGTACATTTCATTGACTAAATATGCTCTAGAACACCTTCATCTTTTGTTCAGAATCAGCTACTTATCACAGGTAACTGGCGCGACTTCCTTCTCATTCATCCCCGCAGCGTCTCAGCGCTTTAACACAGTAAGACGCTGACGGTGTCCCCTGACTTCGATGGGGAAGCGTAGAGTGGGTTGTTCCACTGTGGAAACTGGACGGTCATTGGATAAACGCTGGGCTTTGTCCCGCCCATCGGATGCTCAGCGTCTCTGGGGGTCTATGAGGCAGTGGGCTGGCCTGGACGCTCGGCTTCTGCATGATGATTGGATGATCTGTCTGAGGCCGAATCCTTTTTTGATTGACAGTGAAATGAGCCAATCAACGATCTTGAAGTATAACCCTCCACCAGAGCATCTTCTAAGTTTTACAGTCAGTTGTTCTGGCTTTATCGATCACCAGCAACTTTATCTTTCTTAAAACCGACTAGCATTGTGTTTGAAGATTCTCTCCTGTAACTTTTTCTTTTCACCAACGAGCAGCTGCAGCTAGGGAGCTTCTACCCCTGTCACTCACACTCACAGCCTGTCAAACAGTAGTCTCATGTAGCAGCTCCAGCTTCTAGCAAGCTGCACATCATGGCAGAATTTACATTTAAATAAATAAACAAATTTATGATGTAGGCCGGAAAAAAATGAGCTTCCCCTCCTTGACTTACCAGCAGCCACCACTGGTTCAGAGGGACATCCAATCACAGCTGCCTTAGCTTGGTGGTGGTGGGATAAGTTGTGGAGCGATCCAATCAGAGCTGCTCTCTTTATGAATTGAAATATTCATGTAGAGCAGGTTCACTGTTTGTTGTCAGTTCTGGTATTGTAACTGAGATGCTCTGCCAGGTAGCCTAAAAAAAGGTGACTGCATTTCACACAAAGGAACATTTGTTTCTGTTCATTTAGACATTCAGACTTTACTAACATTCAATAAAGGGTTATTAGACGTTTGATTTTATCCAAGAGGAAAACAGGACTTCAGAAATTCAAGGAAACATAAAAATGCCTTACACTTCATATTTTAACTAACTTCACAGCAGATTTCATCGACTAAAATGTTGTGGAACTTCATCAATTAACACTAGACTGGAGTCAAAAACATTTAGAGACTAAATTGTGACTAAAACTAAAAGATATTTTAGGTAGAAAGACTAACTTAAACTAAGTTTAAAAATGCTGACATTGACTTTTATGAAGGTCACTGCACACAAACTGCAGTTGTTTGTTTTTCACCGGCCTTCGTCTCATCAGTGAAGAACATGTTTGAAGGTCTCACACTTCTTCTTCTCATCACCTTCACCATGCCATCCCAAGGACCAGTGCTGGACCTGAACTCATCAATGAATGATGGACAGAGGGCAGTCCATCCCTCATTATTAATAAGGCCACATATTAATGCATGTTCTCCCTGTGCATGTGTGGTTTTGTCGAGATACTCCTATTCCGCCCAAGGACAAAAACACACTCGTTTGGTGTTGACTCATAGTTAGCCTAAGGTGTGAATGTGTGTGGGACTGATTGTCTGTCCTGAAACAAACAGACAAAAATAAGATCATACACTCACATTAAACTGGAACTTTCTAGATTTTCAGATCAGCCTTCAGTCACTGTGTGGACATGTTGAATAAACTCTGATTAATTAGTTTAATCAGACTCTAACCTGTCAGTCATTCTGTCTTTGTGGCTACAGCAATGAAAAGAGCCTTTGCCAACAACTACGAGATCCAGAAAATTCTCGACGAAGACTTTCTCGTCATCAACCTCACGGTCAGTCCAACTCGCTATTACTATTATTTTTTCTTGACAATTTACCAACAAGAATATATATTTATGTACATATATGTGTTTGTGTGTGTATATTTAGTCCTGCTTAGATGTTTGACTTGATTTTAGCTTCAATTGTAGAGACAGTGAAACTGTTTTATTCCTACTATTTTTTAATTGCTCTATTTTATGGTAGTGGCTGTTTTATTATAGGGACTGCATGAGAATCATCTTAAACTGTGAGAACTGATTAACTGTTTACATTTGTGCTATCTATGTTATTTGTTGATTTTCTGTTTACATTTGTTGTTTATTTATTTGTTACAGTATGAGACAACAGACAAACATCTGAGCCAGGATGGTTTCTACTATCCCAGATTTATCTTTATAGGTAAGGAAACACACAATAATCAACCAACATGAATCAATGATCAGTCAATGTCAGGGTTAGGTCAGAAGTGTGCCGGCCCCTGGCTCAGGTAGCCTGGTTTCCACTCCCCATATTCTCTCATCAGAGAAACAATGACAGGTCTTTTTCTGTGTTACATTCACCTGGAGCACTGAGACCTGAGCCTCAGCTGAGACCAGAGCAGATGAAGCTGCCATACTGAACCTAATGGTGGGTCACAGACTGTGCTGCTCAGGTTGAATCAGAACAGACTGCTGTCCCTAACAGTCTGGAACAGGAGGCAGAGGGAGGCCAAGTGTCTGCCTCCGGCATTTACTCACATGTCTGTTGGTGAGAACAGTCAGTGTGCTGCAGCAGGTGAGAACAGGTGAGAATAGTCTGTGTGATGCAGCAGCCTACTTTTCGCACACAAGTTCTGCCTTGTGTCCCTTAAGGGGGTCAGAGGACTGGACTCAGTGAACCTGAAGCGGCTGTACTTTAATGTTGTTTTTTACATTGGCACTGGCTGCTGCTCGATGGGTCAGGAGATGCAGGCATTTTCTGTCCATAGAGGCCTCTGTAAGCTCCCTGCCAGAGGAGACATGGTGATGCTGAAGCCAAACCCAACATTACTGCCAAGGTCCATTTCAATCCCAGCTGAGTCAGCAGGTTGAGCTTCTGTACTCTGCACAGGCCAGAAACAAGGACTGAAGGTGCCCAGTAGTTTCCCCTATGAAGGCACTGGAGCTCTATGTGCACCAACAAGGTCCTCCAGAAAGATGGATCAGCTATTGCCTGTTTTAAGATAAAGCTTTTTGGGTAAGGGGTAAAACCAGATTTTCACACTTGGTCATGGAAGCTAGGCAGCTGGAATATGTGAGCTCAAAGTGTCCTGTCCTTTGGGGGCATCCTGCCCTCTGTGGTTGTTCTATCCTTTGGGGAAGTCCTGCCCCTTTTGTGGAACCCTGCCCTTTGGGGGCATCAACCAACCAAACCAACCAACCAACCAAGCAAGAAAGCAAGAAAGCAAGCAAGCAAGAAATCAATCAATCAATCAATCAATCAATCAATCAATCAATCAATCAATCAATCAATCAATCAATCAATCTCTATGTTTATCGCGCCTATTCATAACAATTGTTCTCAAGACGCTTTACAATAGAGCATAAAACTCTTCATTTTAAAGATACACATAAATACTGCAATAAATATATACATATGAAGAGCTCTTTTCCAAAACGCTATAAATCCATTTTCATTGAGAAAAATGACATTACTTACCCAGACCCACCATTGGGTTGGCTGGGGAACTGAACTTTGATATACAGTTTAAACATGGATATATAGCTTTCTGCCATTAAATACTGATAGGGCAGGTAGTACAAAAGGTACACAACAGAATAGCACTGAGTAACATATATTTTTTTTAATTTGGGCTTTTATAGCATTTTGGAAAGGTACTCTTACACATGTAAATATACATTCAAATATAAACATCAAATACCCAACATGAATCCAAATAGGCAACCATTGTATCTCTCCATCATTAAGAAAAGACCTTCTATTAAGCAACATGAAATCTTGAATGTGGACCCCAGTCTTAAGATGAACAGCAAATCCACACGATGCTGTGTTGGGTGTGTGGGCGAAGGAAGGGAGGTAAGAGGAGATAAGTGGACTAAAGTAAGAACTAAAGTTAGTGACAGATCCCTGAACCATAGACCTGTCATCTGCTTTGTTAGAGGTTAGCCTCTTGAGATGCAACATCTCGTTTTCATGAGGGTCATCGTGTATGAAGGGTTGTGGGGATCATTTTATGGAATTACAATCAATGGTATTCTTACTGAAAACAAGAATTTATGGTAGTGATGAAACCCATGGGTGCCCAGACCACAAGTGCATCCCTACCATATTTGTCTTTGTCAAGTATAAATGTATTAAAGGTCGACCTCTTGAGATGTAACATCCCATTTTTAGAGGGATTTCTTGCCTATGTGGTGATAAAAGAAGTTACTATAGATGTATCAACCATGGATATGGAGATCATGCTAATATCTACAATAACAGCTTTAATGATAATGGGAATGGAATGTGGCTAAAGGAATGGCCAAATATGTGTCATATCTGTAACTGTAGTTATTAGGGCTTCGTGACTCCTCCTCCTTCGTGGCTCCTTTTTCTTTGGGGACATCCTGTCCATTGTTGCCAACCTTCCCATTGGGGAACCTCTACGCTTTGAGGGTCTCTTGCCTGTTGCTGTTGTCCTGACATATGGGGACATCCTGCTCACTGGGTCGATCCTGCCTGTTGGGGCTGTCCTGTCCTTTTGGGGAATTATGCCACCAGGGGACTGTCCTGTCCTTTGGGGACAACCTACCCCTTGGGGCTGTCCTTCCCTGTTTGGCTGCCCTGCCCTTTTGGGGGCTCTTTGCGCTTTGGGAACATCCTGTCCATTTGTGCCATTCTGCCCCTTGGGGGCAGCCTGTTTGTTTCGGGGCCTCCTGCTTTTTGGGGTTGATCTGCCTTTTGTCTATATTCTGTCCTCTGAGGCCGTCTGACTCTGTGAATGCACTTTGGCCATTGGGGGCATGCTGCCCTTTAGACACATCCTGCCTATGGGGGTATCCGTCTATTTGGTGCGTCCTGTCAATTGGGACACCCTGCCCCTTGACGACATCCTGCCTTTTGGGGCATGCTAACTTTGGACCATCCTGCCTTTGGAGACATTCTGCCTGTTGGGGCCATCCTGTCCTTTGGGGGCATTCTGACCTTTGGGGCCTTTCTGCCATTTGGGGCTGTTCTGCCATTTGGGTACATCCTGTCTCTTGGTGACTTTCTGTCCGTTGGTGCCATTCTGCCCTTTGAGGGAACCCTGCTTTTTGGGGGCACCCTGCCTTTTTTGTGCATCCTGTCATTCGGGGTCATCCTGCCTCTTGATGGCCCGTTGGAGGGATCTGTCCCTCCGGGGAGGCTGTCCTGCCCTTTGGGCCCATAATTCCTTTTTGGTTCACGATGCCCTTTTGGGGCATCCTGTCTGTTGGTGGCTCCATTCCCTCTGGGGACATCCTGCCCTTTGGTGGCATCCTGACCTTTTGGGCCATCTTGCCCTTTGAGGCTGTCCTGCCCTTTGGGGCCATCCTGTTTTTTTGGCTGTCTTCTCTTTGGATTCACCATGCCCTTTTGGGCCATCCTGCCCTTAAGGGCACACTGCTCATTGAGGACTTCCTATCATGTTTTGGCATCCTTCCCCTTTGTGCCATCCTGCTCTTGGAGGCTGTCCTGCCCTTTGGGGGAACCTTGCATTTTGGGGACATCCTGCCCTTTTGAGTCATCATAACCTTTGGGGCCTGTCCTGCCCTTTGATCCTGTCCTTCCCTTTGGGGTCATCATTTCCTTTGGTGGCATCGCTCCTTGGGGGCTCCCTGCCCTTTGGGGACATCGTGCCCTTTGGAGCCGTCATATCTTTAGGGTCCGTCCCTCCCCTTGCGGACATCTTGCCCTTTTGGGGCACCCTGCCCATTGAGGAAATCCTGCCCTTTGGGATTAATCTGCCCTTTGGGAACATCCTGCTTTTTGGGCAGTCCTGACCTTTTTGGGGATCTTGCTTTTTGGGGGCACCCTGCCCTCTGGGGGCCTCCTGCCCTTTGGGGTCATCCTGCTGTATGGGGGCATCCTGCCCTTTGTGGTTTCTAGCCTATCCCGACCGTCCTTCCCTTTGGTGCCTCACTGCCCTTTTAGGGCACCCTGCCCTTTGGGGCAGCATTGCCCTTTGGGGGCACCTTGCTCTTTGGGGGCGTCCTGCCCTTTGGGGAATTTCTGCACTGTGGGGGCACCCTGCCCTTTTGGGGCATCCTTAGAAGTATTAGTCACCGCAATGTTTGTCCTAATGTTCAATGCACATAAGATTACGTAGAGGAGCAAGCTAAGGAATGCAAAGAAAGAAGCTTAGCACAAGAAGAGCAACTACTTCAAGATGAGGTACAGCAGTAACTCACAGAACAACCTTTGGTTCAGTCTGTATTAGGGATGCAAACAATTAATCGATTATCGATTAATCGTTGATAAGAAATTACTCGATTAAAGTAAATTAATTGCAATTAATCGAAGAAGAAGACAACAACAACAACAACAACAAGACAAACGAGAAGTGGTAAGCTGGCAGGATGAAGAGTACAAGATGGAGTTCGGTATGGAACCGCTTTAAGTTGGTTAATGACGACAAAGACGCCAAATGCACCATCTGTGGAAGTATTTTAAAGTACAACTCCTCCACAACTTTGCTAAATTATCACCTCAATACGTCACATTCTGTTAGGAATAAATCTTTTATTAAGGAATATGATTTGCATTTTCTCTTTCATAAGAAAGATAGCATTTTCACAGAAAGGAACCTTCTGATTCAGAGGGGAATTCAGCTTCGCAGAAAAATTGCCGCTTATCAATTAATCGATCATCGATCCATAAGATAAAACAACTATCAATTAATAAATTACTCGATAATTTGCATCCCTAGTCTGTATACATCCCATGCTTCAAACTGAAAGTGCTGTTCTCCAGCTGCTCATGCCCAAGTTCATTATTCTGCCTCTAATGCTCCAAGTAAAAGTGTAAGTCTCAGAAACCTTTTTTCACTCTGAGCATAGAGGATGATGCAGCTCAATGTAACCAGCCTCTTCAAAGTGTAAATTTAATAAGGATCAAAAAGCACATCGGCTGCCTATCCCAGCTGTCATAGGGCGAAAGGCTGTCATTTAGTAAAATATATTTTTTTAAATTTATAATAAACATTAATCAACAAAGTTAGATAGCACTTTACATGTTTGGATACCCCATTTCACTTTGAGAAGAAGAAGAAAGATTACACATGAACAGAGGATATTTTATACTTGATGTTGTCCATCTCTCGTGTGTTTAAATGATTAATTATCGTTTTCTCCGTGTGCAGATCCCTCCATGACAGTGCGGGCTGAAATTGTTGGTCCATTTTCTCACCACATCTACTCCTACGAGCCCAAGAACATCGATCTGTGTAAGTACACAGTCTGCTTGGGCAGAGTGATGCCATCAATGATCAACTTATAATGTTAAAATGTCTTTATACCCATGATTTATGCCATAATTCTGCGTTTATAATATTCCATATGTGCAATGATGATGTCATTATGACATAATGTTGGAGTTATAGTAATTTTATTACAAATAAAAGGTAACCGTAGAAACATGATGATGGTATAATGAAAATGAAAAATAGTGATAATGATGTGTCAACAGCAAAATGATGTTGTGATGTAACAATGATGTCACAATATCATAATGTTGATGTCATGATGATGTCATGATGTAATTATGATGTTATGATTAGGAGAGACAAATATTGTGTTAATTGGGATGAACTGATTACAGTCATATTTAGCATGTCATGTTTTTTAATAGCATTAATGTAATCTTTAATCCGATTTCACTGTTTCCATATTTTCAGAAGGCAGAACTTTAAAATAACAGAGCAGCTGGTGATTGGATGATTGGTCGCCTCGTCACAGTCTTCACAGACCAATCATAGTATTATGTAGCAGCTAGACCCTGTTGTTAGCCGTTACCTCAAACTACAAGTACTTCAGTCCTTAGACCATCGTCGTATCTTACATTAAAATATACCACACAGGTATATCATTTGCCTCTGATATGTTACATGAAACATGTTAAAGACCCAGTAAAGCAAATTCAGCCATTTTCTTCTAAACACATTAAATGGGTTGTAAATGTATATCTTTAAAACATGTGAAAGCCATTCAACTATTCAGAACTTAATTCTGGAGCTAGGCTTCGCAAACTGTTTTTTGCCTTTCTGTCTTCAGGATTGAATGGGCGTGTCAGAAATCAGGGAGCCGCATTACATAACGCGGCCCCCCATTACCATAATCCCGCCCCTTCTGCCTCAGTGGTATAAATACATTCAGCGTACCTCTCATTCTCTCTCTCTTATGAAGTTTGTAGCTAGCTAGCTAGCAGTCAACCAGTCAGCTAACGAGTCAGCTGACCAGTCATTTCTCCTCCAATTCGCTCCTGCATCCTTGCAGTGCCCACCTTACCCCTGACAGTTAAAAAAACTGTCACGTGGTAAAGTCTGTATTTCTGCAGAGTCCATTGACTGGGCTGAACCGAACCTCTCCGTCCAGCAAACGGTGTGCCGCCATCACGCTCGCCGACCGTGTAAGCCATCACGGCCCTGGCGTCATGTAAACACCATCCACCCTCTCCATCACGGCCCCGGTGTTATGTACCCACCGCGGACCCTTTCCATCCCACCGACCGTGTGCGCCATCACGGCCACCGGCGTCATGTACCCACCGCGGAACCTCTCCATCCCCCCGACCGTGTACGCCATCACGGCCCCGGCGTCATGTACCCACCGCGGACCCTTTCCATCCCCCCGACCGTGTATGCCATTACGGCCACCGGCGTCATGTACCCACCGCGGAACCTCTCCATCCCGCCTGTGTGCCGTCACGGTCCTGGCGTCATGTACACACCACCAACCGTGTGCGTCATCACGGCCCCGGCGTCATGTACCCACCGCGGACCCTCTCCATCCCCCCGACCGTGTACGCCATCATGGCCCCGGCGTCATTTACCCACCGCGGACCCTCTCCATCCCCCCGACCGTGTGCGTCATCACGGCCCCGGCGTCATGTACCCACCGTGGACCCTCTCCATCCCCCCGACCGTGTACGCCATCATGGCCCCGGCGTCATTTACCCACCGCGGACCCTCTCCATCCCCCCGACCGTGTACGCCATCACGGCCCCGGCGTCATGTACCCACCGCGGATCCTCTCCATCCCGGCGACAGCAGGTGGGGTCATCTCCGCCACCGGCATTACGTGCCCACCATAGAGCAAAAGTGTGTGCTTATATTTCACATTGTGCATCCAACCTTGCTCGTGTAATGTTAATAAATGTTATGCATGTAATTATGACATTTTTTGGCTTCATTGACTGAGCGAAGTCCGTATGAGAACACAATGAATAACCGCAGGTATTTTTTATATCACCAACATAGCTGTGACAAGGAAATACATGACTGGGTTTTACATTTGTGTGTAAAATTAGCCCACAGACATTAGTGGTTTATATACAGAAAGAGGTTGTTATCATTTTCTGTGAGCATGCAGCACACATGTTTCATGCAGTTATTTAAAAACTAAAGCTACAGCTGGTAATAGAGTAAAGAAAAGTAACTGGATGAAGAAAGTATAAGTAAGAGTAACCATTGCTGTAAAATGTCAGCCTTTCAAAATTATGTTTTTTTTATTACTGTCAGTGCTGCATGAATCTGTGCTGCAGGTTATGTCCCTGTACAGTGAATGGAGCCCCCCCCCCCCATGTGGGCGTGGTTCCAGCGCCTCTAACTGACACGCCCCCAGCGTTCTACAGCAGAGTGAAGTGCTTGTTTTTGCATGATTTTTAGACCTAATTTTATGTACTTAGCAATATTTTTAATCTTTCAAATTTGGCTCAGAGGTCAATGACACATGTTTCTGTGGAATGAAAAACTTAAAACACAAATTTATTTTTGCTTTACTGGGTCTTTAAAGATACAGTTGCAAGAAAAATTATGTGAACCCTTTGGGATTACTTGAGTTTCTGCCTAAATTGGTCATAAAATATGTTCTGATCTTCATCTAAGTCACATCACAAGACAAACACATCCTGCTTAAACTAATACCACACTAAAAATTATAAGTTTTCATGTGTTTATTCAGCACACTATGTAAACAGTCACAGTGCAGGGTGGAAAAAGTATGTGAACCTTTGGATTTAATAAATGGTTGACCCTCCTTTGGCAGCAATAACCTCAACCAAACGTTTTCTTGTAGTTGTAGATCAGACCTGCACAACGGTCAGGAGGAATCTTGGACCATTCTTCTGTACAAAACTGTTTCAGTTCAGCAATATTCCTGGGGTGTCTGGTGTGAATGGCTCTTTTGAGGTCATGCCACAGCATCTAAATCGAGTTGAGGTCAGGACTCTGACTGGGCCAACGCAGAAGCCGTATTTTCTTCTGCTGAAGCCATTCCATTGTCGATTTATTTCTATGCTTTGGGTCGTTGTCCTGTTGTATCACCCATCCTCTGTTGATCTTCAGTTGGTGGACAGATGGTCTGAAGTTTTCCTGCAAAATGTGTTGATAAACTTGGGAAGTCATTTTTCTGTCTGTGACAGCAATCCATCCAGACCCTGAGGCAGCAAAGCAGCCCCAAACCATAATGCTCCCTCCGCCATATTTCACAGTTGGGATGAGGTTTTGATGTTGGTGTGCTGTGCCTTTTTTCTCCACACATAGCGTTGTGTGTTCCTTCCAAAAAATCAATTTTGGTTTCATCTGTCCACAGAATATTTTGCCAGTAGTGCTGAGAAACATCCAGGTGCCCTTTTGCAAACTTCAAACTGCAGCAATATTTTTTTTTGGACAGTAATGGCTTCCTCCGTGGTGTCCTCCCATGAGCTCCATTCTTGTGTAATGTTTTATGTATTGTAGATTTGTCAACAATAATGTTGACATGTGCCAGGGATTTCTGTAAGTCTTCAGCTGACACTCTAGGATTCTTCTTCACCTCATTGAGCATTCTGCGCTGTGCTCTCACTGTCATCTTTACAGGACCACCACACCTTGGCAGAGCAGCAACAGTGCTGAACTTTCTTCATTTGTAGACAGTCTGTCTTACCGTGGACACATGGACATCAGGGCTTTTAGAGATACTTTTGTAACCCTTTCCAGCTTCATGCAAGTCAACAATTCTTGATCATAGATCTTCTGAGAGCTCTTCTGTGCGAGGCATGGTTCACATCAGGCAGTGCCTCTTGAGAACAGCAAACTCACAACTAGTGTGTGTTTTTTATAGAGCAGGGCAGCTTTAACCTACACATTGATTGGACCCCAGGTTGTCTGACTCCTGGCTCCAATTTGCTCTTGGAGAAGTTCACATACTTTTTCCACCCTGCACTGTCACTGTTTACATATTGTGTCAAATAAAAACATGAAAACTTTTTTTTTTTGTGCTGTATTAGTTTAAGCAGACTATGTTTGTCAAGTGATATGACTTAGATGAAGATCAGAACATATTTTGGAACCAATTTAAGCAGAAATCCAAGAAATCCCAAAGGGTTCGCATACTTTTTCATGCAACTGTAGTACCACCAAGTTCTCCCAGTAAACTTTTGAGGAGGGCAGATTTTGTAACGTAGAGTACCCATGACTCCTGCCTGGAATCATTTGCGTAGCCTTTCCTCGTTCTCTCCCACTTTACCAGCTGTGATCCCCCATCCTGAGAAGAGCAAAACCATGATTTCCTTTAAAGCCTCAGTCATACATTCGAGTTTTTTATGGCGATTGAGCACGATTGGCATAATCCTGATCAATCTGGCTCTGGTCGTGGTGCATGTGCTACTTAATCTGAATCAGCGTTGCACAGTTGTGGACCGATACCAGGGAATGGGGAAGGGTCCTGGTTGTTTTGAATGGTTCAAAAGTCATGAGGATGTTATGATGATGTAAAATGATGTTCTGACAAAAATTATTTGGCTCCTCCCCCTCAGTGTTGGAGAACATAAAGAAGGCCGCGAAGCTACTGAAGTATGACCTGTGATTGGATGGTTTGCTTCTGCAGCGCTGGAACATTTGTCTTCTTTACCATCATAGTTTCATTCTCAGTGTCTTCAGAATAAACCTGGACCTGCTTACACTGTCTCTGATGGTTTTCATTGTGGTGGAAGGAAGCAGATAATCTGATGTTCATACTGTTAGAGATCAAAAATATGAGTTTATATCAGTTTGTTTTCAATTATTGAACCAAAGCTTCCGAGCATTAAAGCAGTGAAATGAGTCCATCATGTTGTGCTTTTGCTGATATTTGATAGATGTGACTTTTACAAGCTCACTTTCTGACCATTAACAAGGAGACAAACTGAAATCATCGCCCTGAAGAAGCTTGGCCCAGGTAAATGTGTGAGGACGAGCCCACAGGAGAGGACTAGTATTAATGTATTTTACTGTAATTAAAGACACAAATATACTGCAATTTGCAGTTTCACCCTGGTAACAGATTAAATTGATTGAAATGTAACACAATTAAACTATTACAAATCATTAAAAAGTAGATGCATTTGTAATATCAATATGACTACCACTTTAATGAAATAATTGAGACAATGTTAATTGTGAAATTAATTTTCAGCCTATTTATTAGAATTGAACAGCTGTAAACAAGAAAAAGCTTTCTTTTAAACAATATCTTATTAAGATTTTCAGTTTTTAACATAAACTTCAACAAGGGGGAAATTAAATGAATGAAAAATAAAAATAAAAACAGGGCTCACAATTCAAAACATTGTTACATTACATCACGAGCACAACATATCTCAAAGCAAAGATTTACCAAAAAGGTAGGCAGTATACAAAGCTCACTGTCCAGGAATGTGATTAAATTGGGTGAGGTAATCCAAAAAAGGTTGCCAGATATTGGAGAACTTATCAAGACTGCCCATCATTCCATATCGGATCTTCTCCATGTGCAGTACACTGGTGAGGTCAGTAAGCCAAGTCTTGAACTGAGGTGAAGTATCCGACTTCCAGAGGTTTAATAACACTCTCTTAGCAATTATCATTCCATACATTATAGTCCTCTGCACCAACAGACTATGATTTTGAAGTGAAGAAGAAAAACCAAATAATGCTATCTCTGGGTCAGGTTTAAAGACACAGCCATATATACCAGAAAACCAGTTCAATATCTCACACCAAAAATTATACAGTCGTGGACATGTCCAAAAGAGATGGGCCAGGGAGCCCTCAGCAGACTTACAACGATCACATAAAGGAGAAATAGAAGGAAAAATCCTATGGAGTCTAGAGTTAGAATAGCGAAGTCTGTGTATCACTTTAAAATAAATTAACTGATGCCTAGTGTTAATGGAACATGATCGAAGTCTGCCAAGGCTCTCCTCCCACGTTTCATCAGTAATATGTATCCCCATATCCTCCTCCCAGTCCCTTTTCAAATGGAGTGTGGAAAAATAAACTTGTTCAGAGAACACCTTTACAAAGCCTGAGATTAAAGGGACTGTGAGGAGTTTCTAAGTAATTACAAAAAAGTCTCACTTTTAGATATATGCCTGATGGAAATGCACACTTTAAGATGAGTTTTATAGCATCAAAATAGGTTATCTATAAATGCTATTCCTTAGCTTCATGGTTGGGTCAGACAGGGCTGGACTGGCCTGGATACTCAACTTCAGGAACAAGACAATTAAAACTAGAGCAAATTTATATTATTGAGACACGTCTTAGAGCACCGGGCTGTAACTAGCGATATATACAAAACTACGATACTAAGTTTTCCAAAAATTGCTTGTTGTCACACATCAAAAACTACCACTACGTAACTAGAAAGAGGTACATTACCTTGTCGCTTTGCATCCTGTAAGTTGTTGAAAAAAGAAGTTGTAAAGCAATGCAGAGTTCTGAGGAAGGTCTGAGCTGCATTCATTAGCATCACAACAAATACACGCTTTGGATTGCACACGTCTTGTGGTGTGCTCCAGTTGTAGTCAGAAGTAGGAATTTTGTGTTCTGAGTAGGAAACTGCAACTGGAACGTCCCCGAAGGTCAGAATTTCCTCCTGGGAATGCAGTGAAACCTCATCATCCCCAAGGTGATAATGGAAGATGGATGCCCCCAGTGTGAACAGTTATTTAGCTCCTGTAATAATCCATTTATTTGCACTTCTGACTGGGGTGTGTCGCTCTAGATCAGCTGTATACACAGTATTGTTAGATTTATATTTACAAAAATGCTGCCATAGTGATAATCACATTCTTCATGTGATATTTGTGAACAGGCGTGCTAACAACAGCTAACAATAGCCTGGTAGACTGGCATGTTTTTTCCGACTTCAGCTGGAACGCTGAACTCAGAGATGATGTCACTCCCAGTTCCGAGGTTACTGGAACGCAGCATTACGACAGTCGCTGCACGTGCTCATGTGTAGCAGAGTCTTTTACGTTGATTTTCCTCACAGTCCCTTTAAATTTTTTGAATCAGGAGGGCCCAGTAAAAGTTTGTAAATCCGTTTTTCTTCAGAGAGAGTCTCAAATTTAGGGATACATTGGCGAATGTAGTTCCTTATTTTTAGATTCCGGAAAAAATGAGTGGAGGGAAGTAAAAATGTATTCTGAAGCTGAGTGTATGAGGCAAATTGTTTATTAATATACAGATCCTTCAAGGTAACTTTACCTTTCAGTCTCCAAGTGTCAAATGTTATATCTGAGAGGGATGGAAGGAATGCATGATTGCGATACACTGGAGTATGAACAGAGGTGGCTGGCTTTAACTTTAATTGTTGTAGGAAGACCAGGTGATGAGAAAAGAAGAGCTGGAAGAGGGCTATTTTCAACAGCATTCTTCTCAATGTTGACCCAAGCAGACAAGGCAATCCTAATCCACCCCTCTCTCTTGACTTCTGCAAATGTGCTTTAGAAATTCGGTGAGATTTAAAGTTCCAGATAAAAGGAATAATTATTGAATCTAATGATTTGAAAAATGCCTTTGTCAAAAAACAGGGAGATATTGAAATAAATATAAAAAATCTAGGGAGAGAGACCATTTTAATGGCATTTATGCGGCTCATCATAGAGAGAGGGAGGGTACGCCATTTATCAATGTCCTCCTTTAGTTTCTCTACTTTCTCAAGATAATTATATTTAAATATTAATTGGGGTCTTTAGGTAGGAATACTCCAAGATACTTCAATTTGTCAGTAACTTTGAAAGGAAGATTACATAAAAACTCAGGGTCAAGACTAGCACCAAAGGTCATGAATTCAGATTTTTGCCAATTGATGGGATTACCTGACACCTCA
This sequence comes from Scarus forsteni, assembly GCA_036419115.1. Taxonomy (NCBI): domain Eukaryota; kingdom Metazoa; phylum Chordata; class Actinopteri; order Labriformes; family Labridae; genus Scarus; species Scarus forsteni. Next base: position 9,946,290 of record JAZDUH010000147.1, on the reverse strand, counting down.
CCAAATGACTTTATGAGGTCAAGTAAGACAGGGATGGACTGTTCAGGCTGGGAGAGAAAAATTACAACATCGTCCGCATATAAAGAGAGATGGTGGTCTACATTCCCTAAGTGGATGGGCTTATTAAGAGTGTGGTGTCTAATACTAGTGGCAAGGGGTTCAATTACTATTGCAAATAACAGGGGGCTGAGAGGACAGCCCTGTCGAGTACCACGGAAGGAGGCTGACCTCTCTTGATTAGTAAGAATGGATGAAGAAGACTGAGCATATAACAATTTAATCCAAGAAACAAACGGGGACCAAATCCAAACTCTTCCAGAGCTTTTAGCATATATCCCCACTCCAACTGGTCAAATGCCTTTTCCGCATCTAAGCAAAGGGCTGCCACCTTACTACATTTGTCATATTTATGATATATTATGTTCATTAGCCTTCTTACATTAAAAATAGAAAACCTATAAGGGACAAAGCCGGTTTGATCAGTGTGAATAATGGAAGTCATATGTTTGTTTAATCTATTTGCCAGTATTTTTGTAATTAATCTTCATGTCAGCGTTTAACAGAGCAATAGGTTGAAAAGAAGAAAATTCAGTCTTATCCCTGCCTTCTTTTGGTATCAGTGAAATATTGGCCTCATACAAAGTGCAAGGAAATGCATTCGCTTCAAATGAATGTGTAAACATCCTTAATAAGAGGGGTGCCAGTTTCTCTGAGTACTTTTTATATAGCTCAGTACTGAAACCATCCGGATATGCTGTCTTACCATTAGGGAATAACTTTATTGCATCTAAAATTTCTTGAATAGTAATGTCTGAATTTAAAGCATCTTGCGCAGCTTTGTCAAACTTAGGGAGAGCAAGGCCCTCAAACCAGTCAGAAAGATTCCCATTAGCTTTTGACATATACAGTTGCTCATAATATTCCTTAAAGCAATCATTAATGCCTTTTGGATCGACCACTAATTCCCCAGATTTTGATCTAATTTTATGAATGGTTCTGCGGGCCTGCAAGCCCCTCAGCTGCTGAGAAAGTAATTTGTGGGGCTTATCCCCCAATTCAAAATGTCTTTGCCTTAACTTAAGCAGCTGGTCCCGTACCTGATCAGATAATAAAGTATTATATTCGTATTTCAGCTTAAGGATATTTTGTAAGGTTGGAGGGCTGGGGGAGGATCGATAAAGTCTCCTCCAACTCTGACAGTTGATTTTCTATCTCTGCCAAGCGCTTCCGCTTCTCCCTTCTCATTGATGTTTCAAAAGAAATTATATGCCCTCTGCTGAAGACTTTAAAAGTTTCCCATAAAATTGAGTCATTTACCTCAGAGTTGTCATAAGTTTCCATAAATTCAGAGATTTAAGCTAACATGAATTCAACAAATGATGAATCCACGAGTAGTGAGGGATGAAATCGCCAGTTATAATGTTGTTTCTTATGGTTAAGGTCAAGGACCAAAGAGATAGGGGAATGATCAGAGATTAAAATGTTATGATACTTTGAGGAGATCACATTAGATATCAAACTGGAGTCCAATATAAAATAATCTATCCTAGAAAATGATCTGTGTCTTTGTGAAAAAAAAAAAAGAATAGTCCCTATTTGTGGGATATTTCAGCCTCCAGATATCAACTAAATTCATAGAAGACATTCATTTCCTTAGCAGCAGGGAAGATGCAGGTAATTGAGTTGTATATGCAGACTTGTCCAACAAACTATCCAATACACAATTAAAATTTCCACCAATGATAATATGTGTGTCAGGTGAGTTAGGGAGTAAATTAAATATCTATATCTGAAAAGAGCTGGGTCGTCAAAATTTGGAGCATAAACATTCAAAAGCGTGACGTGCATTGAGTAAACATAACCTGTCACTAAAATGTATCTACCACTTGGGTCACTGACAGTAGAAGCATGCCTAAATGGAATTGTTTTACGGATTAAAATCGCAACTCAACGGGCTTTACTAGAAAAAGTGGACTGAAAAATTTGGTTGGCCCAGGAACACTTAAGTAATTTTTCCATTACAGGATTTATGTGCGTTTCCTGTAGAAAGATAATATCAGCAGACAATGACTTTAAGTGGGTGAAAACCTTAGCGCCTTTCAGTACATGACCCATTCCCCTGACATTCCAGCCAGTAAAAGTAATACCGCCACCTTGTGGAAGTGCACTAGTATGCATATAAAGTTAAAATAAGCAAGCATATGGCCCTTAAAAAATTAACACAATAATAATGATAAAGGCACAATACAAACCAGAACCTTAAGAACAGTACCCCCCACCCCCCGCCCCACTTTCCCAAACAAAGCGAGAACATAGCCCCTAAATACTCACACAGGGGTTGCCGGACCATATGAACCCTTGAACTACAGGTAAGCTCTGACCCTATACCCCAATGGCTCTCACTCCAGCAATGCTATGTAAAAACAGTCAACAGCGGTCATAGAAATGTCCTGGTTGGAGTAAATAAGCAGTCATAGTCACATACCAAAGCAGGTGCCGATCCATATATGGAAAGTCAATGTTCCCCGGGGGGAAGAAAACACCTTCTCAGAGTTGCCATGGGTGACTCGGAGCCGTGCTGGATAGATGAAGCCGGTTCGCACACCAGCATCCTGGAACCTCTTACGCGCACCGTCAAAAGCCTGCCGCTCCTTCATCACCTCCGCTGGATAATCAGGAAAAATATGGATAGACTTGCTGTTGTAACTCAAGGGAAACTGTTGACGAACCAGCTGCAATATCTTCTCCTTTATCTGGAAATGATGAATCCGGGCGATCATTACGCATCATTAGCGGAGGGCTGCTTTCCAATACGGTGTGCTTGATCCACCTCCAATGGCTTTGGGAAGTTGCCAGCACCAAGAAGCTCAGTGATAAACTTTTTTGTAAACTCTGTGGGGCGTCCATTCTCGACTTTTTCGGGGAGACCCACAATTTTAATATTTTGACGCCTGGAGCGGGCTTCTAAGTCGATCATCTTCAGACGTAGGGTAGCATTTCTGCGCGCATCTGTGTGCACGTCTGCTCCATGGCGGTGAGGCAGCGTTCGTAATCCGAGCTAGCCTCCTCCTCCTCCTCTTTGACACGGTTCCCAAGGCTAACCAAGGCTACTTGGGTGGATGCAAGAGTTGCCTCCAATGTATCGAAGCGGTCGGTCATCATTTTAGTCAGATTCTGTATTGCACAGAACATTTACCGAACCAGTTTCATCTCTGAGCACAGAGGAGGCTCTGGGCCTGTTCCCCATGCTCCGCCGACGGTGCTCCCTTGTCCTCATGAGGGGTCTCGTCCATATTTTTTCCGCGGTTAGCCTTGGGCCTTTGTATTGTAGATAACTTAAGGACAGAAGATTATGCATGGAGTTGACAAACAGTCTTAAACTATGAGAAATGACCGAAATATTTACGGCATTGTTTATATTTATGGCAGCCTGGGTAAAACACTTCTACTCCACACGGTGCTCACTAGCGCCCCCCCACAAGAAAAAGCTTTCATCAAAAACTTATTGCATCTTCACTTTTATTTGACCCTTTTAAAGGTCAAATGACAGTGCTTTACATTAAATAACAGTGAATTGTATTCATTCTGACATTTTTTTTTTACAAGAAACTAAAAATGCAACTGTTTCCCTGAACAACTTTATACTTGCAACATCTCCTGAAAGAACACTGAGATTTAAATGAAGTATTAAGTAAGGGAGTGAACAGTGCTGGGCAAGTTACTCAAAAATGTAATGCATTATTACATGTTACTGTCATCTCAAAGTAATAAGTTACATTCTATATTACTGTATTTGAAATGTAAGGCATTACACTTTTATCACATTACTTTTAAGTTACTCTCATCAAAATAACAGGAAATATGGATTTGTCACTAAATGTAGCTCATTACGCTCAAAAGGCTCATTACACATCCAGTGAAGGTGATGTGGAGTCTATCTGACTGAGTTCAGCTAAAGGCTAAAAACAGGAGAACATAATAGACACATTGATGCTCATGGCACAATACAAGAAATGATCACAGCAAAAACAGACAGAAGGTCAAATTCTGGTAAGTTGTGTTAGAGATACTGTAACTTTAGGCAGAGAGGAGGACTTTTATCCTCCGCTGATCTCACAGGGTATTTGGTGAATTTGTATTTAAAGAAACAAAACAAAAAAAAAAACACTTCTTCGTTTGGATTAAATTAAAAATGCATTTTAACTTGCATTACTGACATGTGTACAAAGTAAAATTGTACACGCCGGTGTACAAATTCTGTAGTGGATCTGTAGTTGAGAGAGTGTATCAGTTTAGATTTTTGGGTGTAATTATAGATGAAAACATCACATGGAAATCCCATATAAGTTATGTTAAAACTAAGGTGTCAAAAAATATTTTTGTTATCAACAAAGTGAAACATATCTTGGACCAAGAGACAACGTGAGTTTTGTTTTGTGCGTTTATTTTGCCTTATTTTAGTTATTGTGTTGAAATTTGGGGGAATACCTACACAACTAATATCAAGCCGTTATTTATTTTACAGAAAAGAGCAGTAAGAATTATAAACAACGTGGAGCCAAGAGAACATACTAACAAACTTTTTATTAAGTCAGGATTAATTAAACTTAAAGACATTGTTGAGTTACAGACTTTACTAGTTATGTTCAAGGTAAAAGGCAGAACAATGCCAGACAATATTCAACATTTATTTGCTTTTAGTTCAGAAAACAAGGATCATAGAAGGACATTTGATTTTAAACATCCATTTGCACGTACCACTCTAAAACAAATGTGTATTTCAGTGTGTGGTGTCAAATTGTGGAATTCTTTGACAATTGGTTTAAAAGCCTGTATTGATATTAATCAGTTTAAGAGGATGTATAAAAACAAAATAAGGAAATATGAAGATGACAGGTGAAAGGTCCTCTGTTGCTTTATATGTCATTGTTGTTGATGGTGAGTAGTTGTGTATGCTTGTCAATTGTTTTGTGATTACTTGTTTCTATTTTATTTATGTATCATTCATGTATTATTATTTCTAGCTTTCTGCTTTTTCAATAGGCATCTGTTGTTACATATCTGAAGGATAGACCATCAATTATTTTTGCTTTATTATGTGAAGAAAGGGGCTGTATTGATATGTTTTTCTTCTTCCTGCCCCTTTTCGATCATGAAATGGAAAATGTGACAGAACTTATAAATATGCAGTATGTGACCTGTAATTTCAGAAGGAATATATATATATATATATATATATATATATATATATATATATATATATATATATATATATATATATATATATATATATACATATATATATATATAAATATATATATATATATATATATATGTATGACAGTTTTTTATGTAATGCCCTAAAATACTACTTAATAGTAAAAAGGAATGCATTACAGTAATCACATTACTTTTGTAAAGCATTACTCTGAACAGTGGAGGTGAATGCCTCTAATGTGTGGTGTAAGATTGTGTGGTAGCCTGTGTGTGTGTTTGTGTGTATGAAAGATCAGACAAAGTCCCACTTGAAGTCACTGAACTTCCTGATGAGTGTGGAGACATGCAGATTCACGGTTGTTGCCTTCTTTTTGACCATCTTCTCACTCTCCTGGCTTTGCACATTCTCATGGATAACTGAAAATCAACATAAAACAAATATTATTTTTACATGTGAAATACATGGAGGAGTGTGTCATATAAAGCTAGGGCCTGTTTTTTATTTTTAAAACATAGTTGTTCATAGAAATTAACTTTAAATCAAGATTGCCACTTTTCACCAATGTCAATTCCCACCAGTGATCAGGCTGAGAAGAATGTGGTAGACAGCAGAAATCATCATAAATAAGGACTTTTTTCCCTTTCAGGCAATTTTTGCTCAACTTCTGGCCATAGTTTTGGCACTGTGACTTAGTATGGAATGATTTTTAGGAGGGTGTTTTTCATAAAAAGTCTTAAAATGCAAGGTTTATTTTTTCAGGGGTCAAAGGTTAACTTGGGCCGAATTTACCATTCTTTAAAGTAATCAGTGACGTGAACACAGGAAGGACCTAGAAGCGTTGCAGCAGTTGTGGCTCACAATATCCAGACTTTGACAGATCTTGAATAAACACAGTTCAGTGCGGGGATTGAACCCGAGAGCCTTGTCTTACCTGTCCGGTGCTTTGACCACTCAACTACACTCTTTGTAGATGAACAGGAGAGGTGAGAGCGGGGATTGAACCCGTGAGCCTTTGTACAGGGATCCGATGAGCAGACCACTCGGCCACACAGGAGACTCATTCTTGCTTGGCAACACAGAGGCTTTCAGGAAGACTGGGACTGGACTCACTCTGTCTTTAGCGTGCAGGGATGAACCAGAAAGCCAGGAACCAGGCTGCCACCACTGGATCAAACACACAGGCGAGTACTCCACAACTGGAATGGGCTGGAAGGTCAGATGCCAGGGAAATCAGGGAGATCAGGATTCATTAACTCGACGTCAGGGACAGGCAGGAAGGTCGGATACAAGGAAAGCCACCTCAGGTCAGGATACACGGACGGATACTCAGCGTCGGAGACAGAAAACGAGGTCGACAGCCGGGACTCAGGCAGACGGGTACGTGAAGAACAGAAGCTAGTCAATATCTTGCAGTCAAGCCAAGGGTCAGGCGTAAAGGGCAGAACCAGGAACAAAACTTGTCCGCATGGGCGATCGATCTAGAAGACAGGTCTGGTGTTCTCAGCATGAAGGCGAAGACAGTCTGACACTGACTGTGTGTGGAGCTGGGGTTTAAATAGTTGGCCTGATTGCAGCAGATGCGGTGCAGGTGAGCTGAGTTGGACTGATTAGGCTGAAGCTGGAATGTGGCAGGCTGAGGCAGAGACTGAGGCCCCATCCACACAAAGACAAACCGAGGTCTAAACGCATAAGTTTTTTGCCGAATCTGCGTATCATCCATACGAAGACGGTGTTTTTTTGGGGGGTCTGTAAACGATCATTTCTGAAACCAGGTTACAGAGTGTAAAGATTTTGAAATGCCGTATACGCAGCCCCGTGATTACTGGCTCTCTGCAAGTACTCAGATACGCTTACGTCATAGTTTCATATCTTCATTGACACGCATGCGCCACACGCGGCAACAACAACAACAAAGCGGCGTACGTAAAGCATATGTGCTGATGGAGCTAGTGACCCTGCTATCCCTGTTGCAGCAAAATCTCCTTCTCAATCACCACCGAGTTAAACAAACAATTATCGAGGACATATTACAGCACTTTATGATCACTTTATCACAATCTCTGTTTACAACTTTTGCCGCAAGTGCGCATGCCCACTGTTTTTTCATCTGTTTCCGCTTGTTTCTGTCATATCGTTACAGCACCCCTAGAGGTCTGGCATGTGTTTTACAGCGTTTTGATGCGTATCGAGTGCATTCATGTAGACGCACACATTTTCTGAGATGCCTTCGTCTTTATGACGATCGTTTTGGAAACTGTTCACCTGTTCCAGTTCAACTTGTCTTTGTGTGGATGGGGCCTGAAACTGTGACAATCAGAGAACATTAAAGTCCTCTTCCAAAGCTCCTGTAAAAACATGACAGATAAATATTTAATCTTTTGTATTTTTTTGCTCAAATCATCAAATCATCATCAGCTCTAAAAAAACAACAGCAAATATTTAGTTTTTTTTATTTTAACCTTTCAAATTAGATCCTGCATTTTTTTTATCTCCCAAAATCCTCTGTGTAAAACTCCAGTAAACTTAGAGAAATTCCCTTTAAATAAGGGTATGTAATAAAAATACTGTAATGTAATAAAAATGCTCTGAGTACCCAGTACAGTGAACAGAGGGCAAACAGGGGTCACATTAACAGAACTTGTTTTCTGACTGAATTTTTTGATGAAAAATAGAAACTTGGAGGCTGTCAGTCATTATGAAGGACTGGAAAGGAGGGACGATCCAGTGTGCGATGCAGACGCATGCATAACGTAAACTCTCTCTGCTTTGAGTCTTAATACATCATGGAGAAGGTCATTTAACCTGTGTTAAAAACCTTAATAGCCTTAATCACTGTGTTTGTCACTCAGAGCTGACTGCATCACTCTCTCCACACACTGACAGAGTTTAGAGGCTGTCATTGCTCGAAGACTGTGACGCTGTCAGTGTGTAAAAGGCAACAGTACCCGCTCAGTCTGTGTGTGACTGCTCTTTACAGGAGAGGTTATTGATGATGAAGCTGTGTAACAGTGTTAATGCTGTCATTTAGATTTTGTTCAATTGCAATTAGAAAAGGAAAATTAAAAATAATGCATAGAAATATGGCATGAAGGGAAAGCGACGATTGTGTCCATCAAAATGACATGCAGCAAAAAAAAAAAAAAAAGAAAATTATTACACACGTGCTTGTTTCCCTCAAACTCCATGGCTCAAAACTTTATTTCTCATGTATGGCCTCTCTGTTCTCCCAAACTCTCCATGACAGAAGGTAGCACACGCAAAATCCTCTCTAAAGAGGATGCCCACACCACTTTTGCTCCTGTTTTCAATTGTGCACGCAGTGATCATAGGTCGCTGCGTGCACGACATGCCCACTAATCACAACATGCTCACTAATAGTACTACAATTTAGCACCCGCTACTTTGGATCTTAGTAGATCAGGCCCTAAGTATTTAATGGGGGCTTGGTGTTTTACATTGTGTCAGGTTGCGCTTGTGTCCACTTGTGCATAGCGAGGGTTCATCACCTGTGCTCTTCCCTTCCTTTTCATGGTGACAGCCGTAGCACATGCAGAGGGCAGTCTGCGCTACTTTTGCACCCGTATAGTGCATGCAATAATAGTAGATCACCCACATGACGCCTATAGTAGAACGTGAAATCTTTTAGTCTGCGCACGCAGCTAAGCACTCGTTATTTTGGATCTTAATAGATCAGACTATGATTATTCTGTATTATTCTGCTTGATTTAAATGTAAAATGTGTGCATATAGAAATAAGAGCTCTGTCCTTGTGACTTATTCATGCATAACTGCACATCCATGTCAAATTTGCACAGGGCCTAGCAACCTCCCTGTGACGGCCCTGAACACATGGTCATGATAACCAGAAGTTTGAGAGGTGACGGACTCTGAGGTGCTCGACTTCCAGTGAGGGGCCTTTCCCTCTCTGGAAAAATTAGGCTCAGTGAATGAATGAATCAGTATTTATTTGCACAGCACCAGTTTATATTGAGTGTTGTGTGTTGCATCTTAACTATGAGTCTAAACTCTGGACTATGAGCTGCTCCCTAACTGAAAGCTTTATCACAGAGGAATGTTTTCAGTCCAACCTTAAAGGTACAGAGGGGGTCTGCCTCCTGAACTGTGGTCGGTAAATGGTTCCAGAGACGAGGAGCCTGATAACTGAAGGCTCTACCTCCCATACTACATCTACAGACTGATGGTACTACGAGCAGGTCAGCATTTGGGGAGTGTAATGTTCTAGAGGGGTTGTACGGCAGTACAAGTTCTTTTAGATAAACTGGTGCCTGTCCACTGAGAGCTTTATAGGTGAGAAGAAGAATCTTGAATTCTATTCTGTATTTTATTAAAGCCTATGCAGAGAAGCTAATACAGGAGTAATGTGGTCTCTTCTAGTTCTAGCGACTTGCTGGGACAGCCTGTCAGCCAGCTGTTTAGCATCAGCAGCTGAAACTCTGAGCTCTGCTGCTCTTCCCATCAACTCCTCACAAATGAGGCTCCATTTAAAGAGAAATAAACAGACTTCACAGAATCACATCTAACAAACATTAGTTCATTTGCTTTTTGTGTTTAGCGTTTATAACTTAAAGTTGAATCTATATCAAATATGATCATTGTAAGTCTAGAAGTTAGCTAAATTTAAAATATCAAGTCTTTAACATGAAAATTAAAACACAGTTAATTATACCTAAATGACTAAAGTCATTCATTAATATTTTTAAACAATAATAATCAAAGAAATTATTTCCATTTTAACCATCAGTCAGTGTTTGTCTGTGTGCAGACTCAAACATCCGTCACCTTCAGCTCTGAGTCAATATGTTGACTTTACAGGTAAGACTTCACTTTCACGTCCTCAGCCAATCACAGACAGACTCATCATCATCAGCCCGCCCTCTCCAGGTATACGCTGATCTGTCCTTGGACTGCATCCAAAACATCTAACATGACATGTACTAAAGATCAGGAGGAGCAAATAATCACAGAAGACAGATGAATCAGAAATATCAGATTGAAAAATCAATCATCAGTGTTGTAGATGATTACATTGATAAGAGTTAGCTAACTCACCAATTAAAGACTGATAAATATCAATAATCATCAATATAACAGGGATTATCATAAAGTGAAAACGTATCCCTTTAAAATGATTAAATGCTTCAATATTAGACTGAAAAATTAACAAAATCAATTTAAAAAGCAACAAACTCCACAGTATAAGAGTGAAAGATCTAATAATAGTGATACATTATCAAAGTGGGAGTGACAAATCACCAATATTGGAGTGATAAAATCATCTTTACAAGAGTGATAAATAATCCAACATACGGCCTGCAAATAATTAAAATAGGACTGAAATCACTGAATATAAGAGTGATCTAATAATCAATTTAACAATGATAAATCATTACAATCATTAAGATGAGACTGATAAATCATCAACAGAAGATTGAAAAGTAATCGGTTGTGACTCATTTTTAAATGATAGCTAAGAAATCACTGATTGTGGGACAAATTATCCAAAGTGGAAGGAATGTTTATTAGCATCAGCGTACAATCATGGATAATAAAGCACTGAATTTAGACAAATAAATCGGGATAAAATCCAAATCCAACCATTCTGTTGACATGGTTATCTGTGACATATAGGTCAATCATAATTCATAAGTCATAGTGGTTTAACTGTAAGCTTTGAACAAAATATTGTTTTGTAATTTTTCTGGTTTGTTGTTGGGAGTTTGAAAGCTGTATATTCATCATTAGATATTTCTCAGGTTATTTATGTTTACATCATTTAAGTGCAATACATTTACAGGTCAGAGCGTCTCAAATTTACAGTCATACCTATATGTTTAAATGTTCTTTAAACTTATTTTATACAGATTAATACAAACACTTTCTGATAGTTTTAAGCTTTTGTTTTCATTATTAGATGCCGATGAGGTTAATCATGAGCAGATTGACAACATTAAATAGTTACATTCATTCGTTCAATCTTCCATCTGAATGAAATGATTTTAAACAACTATTGACTCCATCAGATTTTTGTCACATTTGTTAACATGTTTGTAATTATCTATCTTTAAACCACACTGCAAACATTCATCACTCCATTAAACTGATGGTTTCCTCCCTCAGGTTTGCTTCAGGCGAGAGCACAGGTTCCTGCTGGGGGAAGGGGGCGGGGCCATGTGGAGCAGGTGTTTAAATAGGGCCAGGTGACAGTGCAGGTACAGCAGAGGTCTCAGAGCCGTGGTCGACTTTCACTCTCCGTGATCCTTCAGCAGGTAAGAAGCAGGAGGCAGGGTGTTTCCTCACAGGCCACTGTAATGTTTGATGTTTACCTGTGACTGTTTATCATCTCTTCTACCTGTCTCACCTGTTCCAGTTCATCCTCCACCATGGTGAAAAGTGTGCTGTCCCTCCTTCTCGTGCTCGGGGCCGTCTGCTCCACCTTCGCCGCTGGGGAAAAAAAATTCATCCCAAAGGGGGGGAAGAGGGCCCCCCAGACGCTGTCCAGAGGTGAGAGACATCACAAATATTTGATCCATGCAGAGCAGAGGGGTTCAAATACTCGAGTATTTATCATCAGGGTGCAGCACCTCTCTATGGCTTTGTGATTGGCTGGTGATCAGTGCAGGGTGTACCCCTTCTCTCACTGGGATAGGCTCCAGCGTAGAAAATGGATAAATGAATAAATATATACATAAATACAACAGAGAGAGAAGAAAGAAGACAAAATAAAGATATGAAAAAATGAAGGCATTAGTGTCCTATCCAACAAACTCTTCTTTTTTCAGAGGGAGGAGTTTTCAGCTGTTTTTTTTTTTTTTACGGGCATTTTGTGCCTTTATTGATAGGAGAGAGACAGTGGATAGGCTTGTGAAAGGGGGTGAGAGAGTAGGGGAAGACCCTCTGCAAACTGGTCACAGGTGGGATTTGAACCTGGATAGGCAGAAGCAAGTACATGGGGTGCCTGGTTGCTAACCACTCCACCTAACCATCACCCCATTCAGCTGTTTTTTTGTAGCCACTGTTGCAACTGTAGATGGTTCAGATGGTTCAGGCTCCAACCTGCAATTCTGTTCTTATTTTTTTTGCAGTTGTTGAGAGGAAATGCAGCAAAAATCCTTGATCATGAGATCATATGTCCAATAAGAACTGTAATGGGTCCAGATTTTCTGATGCTTTTAACAATAGTCCAGAAATGCTGTACAATAAAAAATATCATTTAACATTTTAGAAGCTTAAGACCTGTTCCAATTTCCGCCTACTTTCACCATTTCAGCATCATGAGATCTTCGTATGATGGAAACATTGATGATTTTTAAATGCAAGTCTTTATTTAGATTCACTGTGCACGTGAAAAGTTATAATACTCGTTCATCTGTTCCACATGTGCTGCATCTCTTTTGAATGTAGTTTAATTGAAAGGGATACGCAAAGTTATTTTTATTTTCTTGTCTCTCCTCACTACTGAGTCTATGTCAAGCAGAGAGACTCCATTTTTAGACTGTGTGCAGTAACAAGGTAGAGATGAACAGAGCTCTCCCACTGCTAATTAGCTTAGCTCAAACACTGAGAGTCAATGGGTAGTGTTAGCCTGCCTTTGCCTACAGTCATCAGATAAACTCTTCAACAGCTCTAAAAGGACCTGTGTGACTTGTACAGTGTTATTTTATGTTATCTTCCTTTTAGCTAATATTAGCACCTTATGTAATTTCAAAAGAAAAACAAATGATGCACAGGGTGCAAACCAACATGGACGAGCTCGTAAGTAGGCCAACAAAACAGATAGGTACTGAGGATAATGCTCCCTTTTTAAGACAGAACGAGGATGACAAAGATCAACAACCTTATCTTTCTGAAAAACATTTTGGATGCTGAACATGCACAGAGAGAAGCCGGGTCAGTTGAATAGCTAGTTATTTATGTATTTCTGTCAAAAATTTAATGAAGTGCTTATCTTAGTCTTTTAATAAGACACAGTAACAGTTTAAAGAATGGAGTCTACCTGTTGGTCATGGACTCAGCGGTGAGGAGAGACATGAAGATTAAACAAAGCCTGATGTTCAGTTTGGTCACAGGGCAGAGAAATTACCTGTGCCTGTTTAACTCATAAACATAAAAGTCACATTGTTGTCTCTCTGAGTCTGAAAAGATTTTGTCTGTTGGAAACTTCAGTCTGAAGCTTTAAGGCGTGAATCCTCAGGTGGGCACGAGCAACTGTCAACACCCTTGAACAAACACTTTGGCTGCAGTCGAAAAGTCATTTTTGCTTAGGAAGGTTCCTAATGGAGTGAAATAAACTGGATGTAGTTCGTGATCAGAGCTGTTCGAATAGTTTAAATGCATAGGAAAGGAGGCCCAATGCTTCCTTTATTATCTCCTTTAGCATAGGAAACACCGGACCATCCTTTACAAAAGGAGAGGAGATTATTCTGTCCCACAATTCTCCGCAGCAACAGCATTTATAAACAGCGTGTATTCGACTGCTTCCGAATTCAACCGAATAATGACAACAAATCACACAGACCATGTGAGTTCCCTCTGCTGTTCGATCCTTTCTAAAGTTTACCAAAACCTGCCTTAACTTTCCAGCAGTCTGATTCTCTGAAGAGAGCAGGATATGAGACATTTGATGTTGATTATGTTTTAAGCTTAGGTTCAATATTAATCATTTGTACTCTATTAGATTGTGGTCTGTACAGTTTCTGTCTTTCTTTTATTCAGTTCATTTATTTCCATGCACTGATTGGTGTTCATGTTGATAATGAGAGGACAGATTTATCTAAATCCTCACTTCAACATCGGTTATGCAGATGTAATTTTTACCGGGTTATTATGTTCAATGTTGTCTTAAAGGAACAACATTGTCGTGATACACCAGCTCTTCTAAGATGAGCCTTTTGTAGTCCATTTTCAGAAAATTGTAGTTTCACTGCAGCAGTAACATCCGCCGTCACATGATGATGTAGGGTAGTGAAGGTGTAGTCGGATTCTCTCTGCACGGCAGAGAGAGCCTCAGACTGTTTCCTTTCCTAAGTCCTTCCGAATGATCCTTTCCCCTTTCCTTAACCTCATGATGTTTTCCATCAGGGTTAAGGAAAAGTAGATAGGAAAGGGCTTAGGAGGCGAGGATTCGGCCACAGCCATTGAGCTTTAGCATGGTTCGAGCTCAGGTGTGAACTGACCTGCCCAAAAGGACAAGTCTGAATCTGAATCTCCATCACACAGAACAGAGCTCACAGACAGGTGAACAGGTGAAGAGGTGAAGAGGTGAAGAGGTGGACAGGTGAACAGGTAACCTGACTGAAGGCTAACACCTGAGTGTCTCTGCAGGTTGGGGTGATCAGCTGATCTGGGCTCAGACCTACGAGGAGGGTCTGTACTGGGCGCGCAGAGAGTGAGTGTCCGCCTGGTGATGAAATATGATGATGATAATATGTTCTCTTTTCTGACTGATGTGTTGATTTTTTTATTAACTGACTTTCAGCAAGAAGCCTCTGTTGGTGATTTTTCACCTGGATGAGTGTCCACACAGCCAAGGTGAGTGTTTACATGCCTGAGCAGCACACTGATGTATCGATCGATGTGATTGGTCTATTATTCTAACGATCAGTAAAGATCAATGACGGTCTGTGATGATTTTATTGATTTTCTGCCTGATTGATAAAGTTCTATAGGACATATCGAGGGCCTCAGATATACGACCCAGATGTTTTGAGGAGAGCAGACTGTTGCTGAGCAGCTTTCTCACAGTCACTGATCACTAGGGTTTCTTTATGTAGAGTTCACATGTTCTCCTGCACTGTAAAAGGGTTGTTGTAAAATTTACAGTAATTTACTGGCAACAAGATGCCAGTAAATTACTGTAAAAGTCTTAACAGTAGCATTACTCTATTTAAATTAACAGGAATGCTTTTTTTATGTATATTTTTGGGCATTTTGTGCCTTTATTGATAGGAGAGAGACAGTGGATAGGCTTGTGAAAGGGGGAGAGAGAGTAGGGGAAGACACTCTGCAAACTGGTCACAGGCGGGATTCAAACCTGGACCGGCAGAAGCAAGTACATGGGGTGCTAACCACTAAAACCACTGCTGCTAAACCAGCACCCCAAATTAACAGGAATGTTATTGTATTTTCCATAATTGATTTAGTCCTTTATTTCAGTCAAGGAATCATGACTGTCTTTAAATTTACAGTATTATTACTGTATTATCAGAAACTGCATTTACAGGATCATTATTCTGACTCTTTAATGCATTTTAAATTATAGTGAACTTGCTATATTTTAATTTATATAAAGCCTTTAACTATTTTCCAGACCATGTTTGAGCAAGCTATAATTTTGTGAAGAAAAAAAAAAAAAAATCACATCATTTTTATGTAATAAAATACATTTACTCAAACAATGATTTCACCCAAATATGTGGAACATTATCTAAAAATATTGCCTTCTACTGGTCAATTTTCCTGTGAAAAGTGTTTCTTCTCTGGATCTATTACCAATATAAGTATTAACTGTATGGACGTTTTACAGTAAACTGTCGATTCTATGGTAAATTTGACAAAAGTCTGATTTTTTTTTTACAATATGTTGCAATTTACAGTAATTAACTGCAAAGTTGTTTACAGTAGGTAGTTGCAGATATTACAGTAAAGATATTACCGTGGGTTTATTCAGCCACTCTGGTTTCCTCCCACAACCAAAGACATGCTTGTTAGATTTATTGGTGACACTAAATTGACCTGAAAGATGAGTCTGATTAATGTGTCTCTATGTGGCTGCCTTGAGATTGGTTTGTGACCCTGACAGAGTTTGAGCAGTGTAGATTAAAGGGTCAGTCTGGTCTACACTCATATTTAGTCTGGAACTTTCTAGATGTTCAGATCAGCCTTCAGTCCCCATGTGGACATGATCAATAAACTCTGACCAATCAGATCGATCAGACTAACCTGTCAGTCATTCTGTCTGTGCCGCTGCAGCCCTGAAAAAAGTCTTCGCCAACAACAACGAGATCCAGAAAACTCTCGACGAAGGCTTCATTGTCCTCAACCTGGTGGTCAGTCCAACTTACTATTATTACTTTATACAGTTCACAGCTCCATATAAGTCAGTGTTTGGTATTAGGATTAAAGAAGTCGCTAGAATTAAATCACTAATGGCCCTTTTCCATTAGCCCTACTCTACTCTACTCTTCTCGACTCCACCCGGCTCTACTCTACTCGCCTTGTGCTGCTTTTCCATTAGCCCCAGTCGCCTGCAATCTGTGGCTTTTTGTCACAAACAGAGTAAAAAAGGAAAGCAGGAGAAGAATTTGAATACCCCTTGAGAAGCACAGGAGAGTTTTGGAAGTTATACAACAGAATGAAGCCGAGGACGAGAGCAATCGAGCTGCAAAGAAAAGACATATGAGGGTATGCTAATGGTAGCTACCACTAGTATGCTAGGTCGTCGCGCTCATGACTCATCGATGACGACATTGTCTGACCAATCAGTAGCCGGCAGTCGGTGACGTCATCTTTTAGTATCGACTCAGCTCGCTTGGAACCAGAGCAGAGTAGGTACTAAAACTAGCTTGTTTTAGGAGGTACCAGGCTAGTGGAAACACGCTGTAAATCGAGTAGGGCCGAGTAGAGTAGGGCCAAGGCGTGCTAGTGGAAAAAGTCCATTATTGTGTTTGTTGTTGTTTTTGTATTTTGTCATATATTTTTTCAAATGTCAAATCTGACAGTAAGAACTTCTGGGTCTTCTGTGCATTAGGTGCTTTTGTTTATTTGTTGTTGGCTTGTTTATTTTTTGGTGTATCTTATTTGTTCATTTGTGAATTCCAGTATGAAACAACCGACAACAATCTGCATCCTGATGGGACGTACTATCCCAGGCTCATCTTTGTGGGTAAGAAAACACAGGATAACTAATGATCAATAATCAGCCATCAAGCAGGTGATATTTGCTGTGTTTGCTCTTTGTTTTTATCATTAATTTAAATGATAAAAAGAAGTATAATTAATGTATTAAATCAGGGAAGTGCGTCAGTTCTATAGAAATATCCAAAGGTGTTCCTTGACCCCCTATGTAATCAACAATATTTTTCATGATTATTAAAGCATATTTGTATTAAATTACTTTAATTGTTATATAAATAATGCCACTCTGACCTAACGCTTTAACTTTGGAGATTAATTTAAAATATATAACGCATTAAAAAAAATTAACACAGTTTTGTTACCTCCTGTCACGGCTGATCTGTAACCTCTGATGACGTGTGCAGTGCAGCCAAACTACACAAAGCTAGCTACCTGTTTTGAGCTAGATGGACAAAGAGGGACTTTTAAGATGTCTTTAAATGCTGAGTCAATGTTGATTGTGTTTCACAGGAGAGAACCTGTATGTTGAGAGATCAAAGAAAGCTATTGAATAAAATAGTCTTTGAATCTAAATATACTGTCTTTGTGTTGATCATGTTGATTCTACATTAATTCCATGATTTTACTCAAGTAAATATCTGTTACAAGCTTCTATCTTTAGTAGAAAAATGAGATTAATCGCAATTCATTTTTTGATAAATTAATCTCGATTAATCTCAGTTAACTACAGAAAATTGTGCGATTAATTAGTTAATTTTTTAAATCTATTGACAGCACTAGTTTAGATATTATTCTAGGGAGACAAATTAAATTTAAGTAGATTCAAAGAATTAGGTTACATTTTTAAAGATGTATTTTGACTTTGTCCAGCAGCGCCCCCTGCGTTCACAAGGAGCCATGACAGAACAAAAAATTTTTTAATTGAATTTAACAACCAGATTTAGCCTTTAGAAGAAAATTCATTGTTTTGAGACTTTTTTTCTGCCATTTAATATTGTTATTTCTTTTGATGATTGATCTTTTAGGATTTTAATAATTTACAATCCTTTATTTTCAATCATATTCTTAATTAACAAAATATTTAATAATTACAGCAGTAGAACCTTTGATGTTTTTCATAAAATGAAAAACAAAAGTTTTAACTTATGTGTAATCATATAATTTCCCACAACAGAACTATTTTTTTATGTTTTATCGATTTAAAATGCTACAACTGTCAGAGAAGTTGACACACAGCACTGTTTGAGGATTCGTTAAAATGGAGATAAGAGGTTTTGGCCCAGTGTTGATGATATGCTATATAAATTTATATCCCAAAAATGTTTCAATAATCAATATCTGTGTGTGCAGATCCCTCCATGACGGTGAGAGCAGACATTGCTGGTCGCTACTCGAACCGCCTGTACACCTACGAACCCCAGGACGAACAAGTCTGTGAGTGCACACACACCTGGAAGAGCAAAAACGTCACAAGATTCAGTTTGTTTGGCGCTGCAGTAATTAATGAATCACAAAGATATTTAATATTCAAACTAACAAACTTGATTGTTTGCAAATATTCACTCATTTTAAATTTGAAGTCGACAAAACAAATTCAAATGATCTGGGACAGGAACAGCAAAAGACTGGAAAGCTGATGAATGCTCAGAAAATCCTGTCTGGAACATTCCACAGGTGAACAGGTCAATAAAATCAGGTGAGCTTCATGACTGAGTATAAAGGAGCTTCACTGAAAGGCTCAGTCAGTCACAGGCGACGATGTAAAACACTTCAGAAAACCACCGCCAGGTCATCTCTACAGCTACAACGTCAAGGTCAAACTCTACCATGCAAAGGCAAACATCAACATCACCCAGAAACACCGCCGGCTTCTCTGGGCCGAGCTTGTCTGAGATGGACTGAGGCAAAGTGGAAAAGACTGCTGTGGTCTGAGTCCTGTCACGGAGGCAGTAAGGACCCAGACGCGAGACAGAATTTGCAGTTCACAATAACCAGACTTTATTTGACGGATCTTGAATAAACACAGTTCAGTGGGGGGATTGAACCCGCAAGCCTTACCTTGACGGTCCGGTGCTTTGGAGATGAACAGTGGACGGAAACTCATAGTCTTTGTAGATGAACAGGAGAGGTGAGAGTGGGGATGGAACCCGCAAGCCTCTGTACAGGGATCCGATGAGCAGACCACTCGGCCACACAGGAGACTCACTCTTGCTCTGCAACACAGAGGCTTTCAGGAAGACTGGGACTGGACTCACTCTGTTTTTAGCGTGTGGGGATGAACCGGAAAGCCAGGAACCAGGCTGCCACCACTGGATCAAACACTCAGGCGAGTACTCGACAAATGGAACGGGCTGGAAGGTCAGATGCCAGGAAAGCCATCACAGGTCAGGATACACAGACAGATACTCAGCGTCGGAGATAGAAGGCGAGGTCGACAGCTGGGACTCAGGCAGACGGGTAAGTGAAGAACAGAGGCTAGTCGATACCTTGTAGTCAAACCGAGGGTCAGGCGTAAAGGGCAGAACCAGGAACAAAACTTGCAGGTGAGCTGAGTTGGACTGATTAGGCTGAAGCTGGAATGTGGCAGGCTGAGGCAGAGACAGAGGCTGTGACAAGTCCACATTTCAGAATGTTTTTGGACATCATGGACGTGGTGTCCTCCAGGCTGAAGAGGAAAAGGACCATCCAGACTGTTATCAGAGCAAAGGTCAAAAGACAGCATGTGAGATGGTATGGGGGGTGTTAGTGCCCATGGCATGGGTAACCTGCATATCTGTAAAGGCTCAATGACTCAGACTCAGGCTCAAAAACTAGACTGACCTGCTGCAGTCCACGCCTGCCTCCACTGAACAGGGACTAGACTGACCTGCTGCAGTCCACGCCTGTCTCCACTGAATAGGGACTAGACTGACCTGCTGCAGTCCACGCCTGTCTCCACTGACTAGGGACTAGACTGACCTGCTGCAGTCCAAGCCTGTCTCCACTGAACAGGGACTAGACTGACCTGCTGCAGTCCATGCCTGTCTCCACTGAACAGGGACTAGACTGACCTGCTGCAGTCCACGCCTGTCTCCACTGAACAGGGACTAGACTGACCTGCTGCAGTCCACGCCTGTCTCCACTGAACAGGGACTAGACTGACCTGCTGCAGTCCACGCCTGTCTCCACTGAGAATGGGAGACATGTGTGGACTGATGAGGTACAAATAAAGCAGTAGGGACCCTGGACTGTTGAGCAGCACAAATAGAACACTAGAAAAGCACTCGGAGAGCGCAGACCTCCTCCAGCACCACAGTCCTCAGCCATATTGTGATTTTCACCATAAACATTAGTCCTACCTTTATTTCATGTAAATATTTAGATTTCTTGACCATGAAAACATACCATTAGCAACTGGATTCATGATGATATCTCTTTTAGTTCAGTAGTTATTCACAGAAATCACAATTTTCGCCATGGCGGCCAGACGCCATGGATCAACACCAAAATCGAATCAGTTCTTCCTTTTCCCATGCTGAACATTTCCTGAAAATTTCATCAAAATCCATCCATTACTTTTTGAGTTCTTTTGTTCACGGACGGACGGACGAACAAACTCTCCCAAAAACATAACCTCCTTGGCGGAGGTAAATATGAATGTTGTTTAAAGAGAAGGTCACAGTGGCAAACATTCTTCTGTCCTAGCTCTTTTCGGATCATGTTGCATACATCAAATTCAAAATGAGTGAATATTTGAAAAAAAAAATAATTTCAAATTTTAAATATCTTTTGATGTGAAATCTTTTTATTCTGATTTTTTATGAGTGTTACACTGGAATGCACACCCATTCATTCTAACATTCACACCCAGTCACTCCAACATTCACACATTCATCCTCAAGTTCATTTCCACTCACTTTCAAATTCACACCCATTAGCCTCACAATCAAGCCCACCAGCCTGACATTTACTCTGATTCACCCTCATTTTAACACCCATTCACCCTCAGTTTCACACCCATTCACCCTCAGATTCACATATATTCATCTTTTCAATCACGTTCATTGACATTAAAGGAAAAGTTCGGTTCCTGCAGCTTTTACATAGTTTATAGCATGAAGAACAACAATATACTCACCCAGAAGGCTTTCCTGATCCAAACGGTGCTTCGGGAGATATTTAGATCCAAAATCGAGCAGCGGACACCGATATAATGGTAGCCTGTAGGGCATGGATCGCTGCTCCTAAAAACTGCATTAATCGTCCAAAAACTCATTAATTTCACCAATATTCCATCATGATCCGTTCCGGATGGTCCGCCATTGCAGTCTGTGTCTCTCCACACAGCGCTGTGTGGCTGTGCTAACCTCTGAACTGACGAGTTTGTTTACGTGCCCTTCGCGCATGCGCAGTACTCTCTGGAGCGTTGCCTTCTCTCCTCCTTTCTATGAGCTCCTTATCTGTAAACTCTGGCTCGAACTGTAAGGACGTCCATCATATTCAAAGTCCTCCTCCACAACATCTTCATCCGATAGATATTCGTCCATTTTGCACAAAACTGGAAGAAGAAAGTCGATTTGTAGCTGCCTGTCTTCCCCTGAAACAATGAGCCGCACTGCGCATGCACGAAGGGCACGTAAATAAAGTCGTCAGTTCAGAGGTTAATACAGTCACACAGCGCTGTGTGGAGTGACACAGACTGCAATGGCGGACCATCCGGAACGGTTCATGATGGAATATTGGTGAAAAACATGAGTTTTTGGACGATTAATGCCGTTTTTAGGAGTGGCGATCCATGCCCTACAGGCTACCATTATATCGATGTCCGCTGCTCGATTTTGGATCTAAATATCTCCCGAAGCACCGTTTGGATCAGGAAAGCCTTCTGGGTGAGTATATTGTTGTTCTTCGTTCTATAAACAATGTAAAAGCTGCAGGAACCGAACTTTTCCTTTAACATTCACACCCATTCGCTCTCACATCCACATCATTAACGCTCACAATTACCCCCAGTAACACTAAAATTCACTCCCACCCACCTTTATAGTCAGGCCTATTCTCATACAAATTCAAACGCGTTAAACCTTACTTTTGCCCATTGACCCTCACATTCACACCCTTACACTCTCACATTTACAGACATTCAGCCCCAATCATGTTCATTATGATGTCTTAGGTAGATAGATAGAAGTACTTTATTGATCCCAAGCTGGAAAATTGTTATTATTATAATTTAAAAAGTCATGATGTCATAAAGATGTACTAATGATGTCATGATGATGTCACGATGATGTCATAAAGATGCACTGATGATGTCATGATGATTATTACGCTTGGCTCCTCCTCCACAGTGTTGGACAACATGAAGAGGGCAAAGCGGCTGCTGAAGCAGGAGCTGTGATTGGCTGTTTTATGGACTTGTTTCTGCACCAAGAAGCACTGTAATGTTAGTCTTCCTCACCATCTTCATCATAATTCTTTGTTTCTGTCTGTTGTTTCATCCCCCATGTCTTTACAATAAACATGTACCTACTCACACTGTCTCTGCTGGTTTTGACAGATTATCTGATGTTTGTACTATTAGTGATTATTTTCTAAAGTAACTCTGTAACAAACTTTTTCCTCTTAAGTCCTGGTTAAATTGTCTTAAACATCAGTGATGCTGCTGTCCCCCTGCAGAACATTAACAAAATAATTCATTTTAATGAAGATGAGATCTGCTGGTCTGACGAATGAAACCAGCATAAACAATCAGATCCTAACTGATAGTTATGTCGCTCACATTACATAAAAATTATTGACAATCAATTAAGCATTGATGTCAGTAAGACATGTAAATCAGTTTTAACATGAACATAATTAAAACATTAATATGATAAATCTAATGGAAACATTTAACATCAATAACTTTGTTAGCATTGCAATAAATATTAAAAATAGCATTATTATTGTGATAATCTAAATATATACCAAAAGAAACGTTACCATTATATGATAACCATTGAAAATGTTATCATTGTAACACTATGAGAAATGCAAATATAAATATATGAAAAATTTTAAGCAAAAACAAATTGATATATAAAAAATAACCTTAATATCGCAATATTCTTATATCATCATAACTATATTATAAAAAGTTGCTTACATTACAACAAAAAATCATAAAAATTCCAATAATAAGAAAATAATAACAACTGCAAACAGTTTTTCTGTATCCATCCAAACAACATCCATAATCTGAGACACCTTAACAAAAACTATAATCTGAGACTATCCAACGCTAAATATAATCTGAGACCATCCAACCATAAACTATAATCTGAGACTATCCAACGCTAAATATAATCTGAGACCATCCAACCATAAACTATAATCTGAGACCATCCAACGCTAAATATAATCTGAGACCATCCAACCATAAACTATAATCTGAGACACCTCAACAAAAACTATAATCTGAGACTATCCAACGCTAAATATAATCTGAGACCATCCAACCATAAACTATAATCTGAGACCATCCAACCCAAACTATAATCTGAGACCATCCAGCCCACACTGTAAGAAGAGACCATCCAACGCTAAAAATAATCTGAGACCACCAAACCTAAACTATAATCTGAGACCATCCAACCCGAACTATAATCTGAGACCATCCAACCTAAATGATAATGTGAGGCCATCCAACCCAAACTATAATCTGTGACCATCCAATCCAAACTATAATGTGACACCATCCAAACCAAACTGTAATACGAGACCATCCAACCCAAACAATAATCGGAGACCATCCAACCCAATTTTTAATCTGAGACCGTCCAACCCAAACAATAATCTGAGACCATCCAACCAAATCTATAATCTGAGACCACCAAACCTCAAATATAATCTGAGACTGTCCAACCTTAACTATAATCTGAGACCATCCAACCCAAACTATAATGTGACACCATCCAACCCAAACTGTAATACGAGACCATCCAACCCAAACAATAATCAGAGACCATCCAACCCAACTTTTAATTTGAGACCGTCCAACCCAAACAATAATCTGACACCATCCAACCTAAACTACACTCTGAGACCATCCAACCCAAACAATAATCGGAGACCATCCAACCAAATCTATGATCTGAAACCATCCAGCCTACATTATAATCTGAGACCACCCAACCTCAACTATAATCTGAGTTAAATCGAACCCGAACTATAATCTGAGGCCATCCAACCTAAATGATAATGTGAGGCCATCCAACCCAAACTATAATCTGAGACCATCCAATCCATAAACTATAATCTGTGACCATCCAACCAAATCTATGATCTGAAACCATCCAACCTAAATTATAATCTGAGGCCACCCAACCTAAACTATAATCTGAGACCATCCAACCAAAGCAATAATCTGAGAACATCCAAACCAAACTATAATCTGAGACCATCAAACCTGAACTTTAATCTGAGGCCATCCAACCCAAAATATTATCTGAGAACATCCAAACCAAACTTTAATCTGAGACAGTCAAACCTGAACTTTAATCTGGGACCATCCAACCCAAAATAATATCTGAGACCATCCAATCCAAACTTTAATGTGACACCATCCAAACCAAACTGTAATATGAGACCATCCAACCCAAACAATAATCGGAGACCATCCAACCCAACTTTTAATCTGAGACCGTCCAACCCAAACAATAACCTGAGACCATCCAACCCAAACTATAATCAGAGACCATCCAACCAAATCTATGATCTGAAACCATCCAACCTAAATTATAATCTGAGGCCACACAACCTTAACTATAGTCTGAGACCATCCAACCAAAGCAATAATCTGAGACCATCCAACCAAACTATAATCTGAGACCATCAAACCTGGACTTTAATCTGAGGCCATCCAACCCAAAATATTATCTGAGACCATCCAAACCAAACTATAAACTGAGACCGTCAAACGGGAACTTTAATCTGAGACCATCCAACCCAAACTAATATCTGAGACCATCCAACCCAAACTATAAATTGAGATCATCTAACCCAAACTATAATCTGAGACCATCCAACTAAAACAAAAATCTGAGACCATCCAACCCAAACTAATCTTAGACCATCCAACCCAAACTATAATCCGAGACCACCCAACCCAAGCAATAATCTGGGACCATCCAACCAAAGCAATAATCTGAGACCATCCAACCCAAACTTTAATCTAAGACCACCCAACCCAAACTATAATCTGAGACCATCCAACCCAAACTATAATCCGAGACCATCCAACCCAAACTATTATCTGAGACCATCCAACCCAAAATATTTTCTGAGACCATCCAATCCAAACTATAATCTGAGACATCTAACCCAAAATATAATCTGAGACCATCCAATTTAAACTATAATCTGAGACCATCCAATTTAAACTATAATCTGAGACCATCCAATTTAAACTATAATCTGAGACCATCCAACCCAATTTTTAATCTGAGACCATCCAACCCAAACTATAATCTGAGGCAACCCAACCCAAACTATAATCTGAGACCATCAAACCCAAACTAAAATCTGAGACCATCCAACCCAAACAATAATCTGAGACCATCCCAAACTCTTATTTGAGGCCATCCCACCATCAGTTTGTTTCTCAGAGCATCTTCTGTAAGACTCAATCGGGCAGAGGACATCTTGGTCTGACCCCCCTTATGTGCTCACATGGTTCAATCCGTAGTTTGCTCACAGTCAGATGGTCTGCTCCTCTTTTCTCCTTCATTTCATCTCCTCACCCTCAGCTCTGCACCTACAGCTGGGCTTCAGATGACTTAAACACTTTTAGTCCTTCTTTTTGTCTTGTTTGGCCCCTTTTGGCCCTTGTCTGACCCTCCTTTGGCCCTCCTGATCCATTTTCAGTCCCCTTCATCCCCGTTTGCTCTACTCTTTGAGGATGGCGGCTCAGAGAGGAGACCTGTCTGCGTCAGAGAGAAGGATCCTTCAGCTCATCAGTGAGGGTAAAGTCTGAAAAATTTCATTTTTTAATTAGAAATATTTAATAGTTAATATTAAATGTGCACTGAGAAAATCGGATGTAGATTTATACATTTGTAATATGATATAAATGTATTTTTGTCTTTTAGCTGTTTAGATATCTTTTTTAAAACATCTTTTGTTTTTGGTTTAAAATCATTTAAATAATTTCTACATTAAATTTTATAAACACCCCATCCAAGTTTTTCACTTCAACAAATCAAATACTTAGTATAATCTAAACTGAAATAGACTATTTCAAACACTTAATTTATACACAGACAAATAAATAATTTTAACAACAATATGATGTTTATTTAATCCGTTCCCCCTCTGATGTTCAAATGCCTGCTACATATTGAAGGGGAGACCGGGGTTGGTTTTCCCTTATGTGCATGATCAGCTCTCCTTTACCAGAAAGTCTGACGGTCACGATGAAAAGAGAATTATCGTTATTTTGGTTTTACAGCAACGATGGGCCCCCCACAGCAGAACTGCTGCCCCAGCAGTTAACAGTGTGGCTCAGAAAAAAACCTACAACAATTACACAAATAAATTGATATCATTGAAAAATAAATAGAAAATTAAATAGATACATGAACAGACAATCAAAAAAAAAAAAATACAATACACAAAAGACAATTAAATAGATACAGAGATAAACAAATAAGTGGAAAATCAAATATTTAAATAAACAAGAAATCAAATAAACAAGCCATCAAAAAAGACACACTGGAATTGAAAAACAAATTAACAGTTAATGAAATAAAAAACAATTGCAAAGATTGAAAAACAAGAAAGAAAATTAATAAATGAATAAATAGTCCACTAAATAAAAGAACAAATGATCAGATGAAAAACAAGCAAACAAATAATATAATATATAAGGAAACAATTATATAAACAATCAAACAAATAAGAACACAGAATATAAGCAAGCAAATAAAGAAAGTAATAAATAGACCAACAAAGAAACAATCCAGATAATCCAACAGTCACATAAATAAATACTTGAAGAGGTAAATAAATCAACACTGAAACAACCACATGGATAAATAATCAATCAAATAATTCCAAACATAATCAGATAAAATTTTTCATCACAGGTCATGTTAAAGTCCAGGCTGAAGTGGCACACAGCTGGACAATGACACGCTGAAATGGTTAGAAAAAAAAGTTGTGATGGCAGGAGATTCATGTGTTTTGGACCTTGAGCTGTCTTCTTGATATACCTGGTGGTGTTTCCCCTCCCTAACAGCTGTGGTAACATTATGGTTAAAAATAGACTGTGGCTATTTTAGAGACATAGATGTGTGGATGTGTCAACTGGACAATGACACAGTGAAATAATAAAGAAAAACATGAGCAATGTCGATGGACCTCCATCCTGTGTTTTAGTCATGTGTGGTTAGACTATCTGATGCAGATCACCTAACACCTGATCTTCATGATGGTATTTTAAGGGTTAACATGTGAAAACAGGTTGAATTCTTGATTGTTTTAATTAAGAGACTTATGAAGACAAAAGTGAAAATCTTAAAAATAATTTTTGAAGGATATTTTGGAAGTGTTTAAAAAATGTGTCTCTAACATGAATAAATAATTGTTTTTTTTATCTGACGTAGTAGAAAAACTACACCCTAACCAAGGACATCACCAAATACATCAACATGTCATTTAACAAAATTTAGCCAAAAGAACATGTCATTTAACCAAATTAGTGAAAAAAATCGATCGGTTATTAACCAAATTAAGCCAAAACAATATGTCATTAGACCAAAAATAACCAAAACAATATGTTATCAAATCATATTTAGCCAAAAGAATATGTCAATATAAAATAAGGGGAAAACAATATTTTATTAAACCAAAAAGAGCAATATGTCATTTAACCAAATTTAGCCAAAAGAATATGTCAATAAAAAAATAAGGGGAAAAAATATGTCATCAAACCAAATTTAGCCAAAAGAATATGTCATTAAATAAAATTTAGCCAAAACAATAAGTCATTAAAGGAGACATATCATGCTGATGCATGATTTAATACTCATATATAATATAATACATTTGAAAACAAGACCTTACACCCCCTTAATTTTCAAAAAATTAGATATTGTATTTTTTCTGATATCCTAGAACGAGATTTGATGCCTCTGAAAATAGGTCATTGCGAGATGACCGCGAGATTTAAATCGTCGTGACGACACGAGGTACCTTTCTTTTTATTGGAGTAATCTGATAAAACAGCTCCTCCTCTGTGATGTCCATTAGCCACAAAACCGTCACCGAGGAACACATCCACCAGCAGCAGTATATAGCTCCCTAGCTCAAACTCACTCATTACCAGCTCTGGCCTGTAGGGTGACTCAATACGCGGTCGCTGCTTTGAGCCTGCCGGAAAATACAGTAGAAGAAGAAGGACATGCTGGCTCAACCCTCTCGGCAGCTCTGACAGAACTGACCAATCAGAGCACAAAGGGCTGTGACTAGGGGTGTAACAAAATGGTCAACTAACGAAACGATACGAAATACGAAACAGGGCTCACGATACGAAATACTCACGATGCAAAATAAAGATGAAGGAAAATCCCCAACAGTAGGAAGTTGTGCAAAAATCTACTTTTCTTTATTTTCTTCCTAATGCAGACATACAAAAAATATTGCTGCATCAGTACAAAATAAATGCTCTTTGAAAAAAAACAAAATTGTAATTTTTTTCCCCTTATTTAGACTACAGTGCAAATACAAACATAGAATCTCAATAAAAAGTGCTTTGTTGTTGTAACAATCAGGATAAGTACATTCTTGAATGAAAAGGAAAACAAACAGCAGTCCTCAGAGCTGCAGTTTAGACCTATAAATGTCTGAACTGTGAACTATAATATTTAGCCTATAACAGTGCATATACTTCTGATCTTCAAGTATGATCAAATTCTGTCAACTCAACAGTAGATGAAAAAATCAAATATTGTTTTTATGCAGACTTACACAAAGTGGAGCAGTTCTACAGTTTGTTTTGTGTTCAATGTGGATTTTAATGTTTCCTATAAATTGACGGTCAGTGAAGGGAGCAGGAGGGCGGGGCGAGCAGGTCAGAGTTCAGAAGGGGAGAGTTAGTGGCTGTGTCCGAAATGGCATACTAACGTACTACTCATACTAAGTGTGACGTCAAAATGAGTATGTAGTGTGTTCACACTGGATAGTATGAAAAGATTGAGTGTGCGAGAAATACCTGGATGTATACTATATTGGAAAAAATGTTAAGTATGCGAGGTGGGCATACTACTCACACTCAACCGCCCCATAATGCATTGCGAGCCCCATAATGCATTGCGCCATACACGACCGACCGGCATTCAGCTAAAAATCGGCCACTGGCAAGCTTCCAATTTTCAAAATAAATGCGTCTTTTATGATCTCCTTTTAGTTCTTTAACGCTTTTGTAAATGGGCTTTTGTTTTGGAGCCGACCGGAAGTTTCGTCGATAGCATAATAGCGGCATAGCGGAATGTCCGAAATGTCGAAATGAAATTTGTATCCGTGCGTTTTATGGCTCAAATGACCACATTTTGGTATTCTACGTGGTGACTTTCTCGCCTTAAATGGTCTCTCAACTTTCAAATGTGGTGAATCAACAGAGATATTTGATAGCCTGGTGTGCTTCTGATTTTTTTTTGAAATGCATCATGGGAAACTTAGTAGTATACTACAGTGTGAATGGTTGGCATTCTAATCATACTTATAGTATGTAGTATACATTATATACACAATGGGTTTGTAGTATGTAGTATGTCAGTATGCCATTTCAGACACAGCCATTGTGTGTGTGTTAGCGAGGAGGGAGAGAGCCGTGCTGGAGGTCTAGAGATTACTACTCACTGTTTTGTTCGTGAATTAAAATTGTAGTTGGCGTGGTCACAGCCCACGGTGACTGTTAAATAAAAGCAGGTATTTGCAAGCCGGAGTCACCTTTATTTACGTCCGATGGATGTCACAGTACAGCCGCTGCCTCTCTGCTGGTGGTTGTTCTCCCCGCAGTATACAGTGAACAGTAGCGGCATATTTTGCACACGGTTGTTGTTCCCACCTTTCCCATTCCCGTTCTCCCATCTTTTACACGGGAAGCCAAAATAGGTCTTCACAACCGATTTATTTGACGAAGGAGCTAATTCCTCTGCTTTGTCCTCCTCCATATTGCAGGGTGTTTTGCTACGGGAGGCGAGGAGGGTTTATTTCGTCCTTTTACTTCGAGTGTCTTTGATTTTTATTTCGTCATTTTTTATTTTGCGAAATTTCGTGGCACGAAATTTCGTTTCACCCCTAGCTGTGACGTTGCGAGGTAACTGTAGGTCATCCTGAGATCTGAGCTTTTCAACGAGAGCTTGATAATGGCCTTAAATGAGGATTTTGAGAACGCTATTGTGGGGCAATGAAGGAACTAAATGACTTGTACTGAGGGCAGAAATGCTTTACAGGCATCCTAGTCTGGCATAGTGAAAATGAGAAACAAGCATGATATGTCTCCTTTAAGCCAAATTAGCCAAAGAATATGTCATTAAACCAAAATTAGCCAAAAGAATATGCCATTAAACCAATTTTAGTCAAAACAAATTGTACTGATATCAGAGGTGTGGATGTTAATAGCTTCACCTTCACAGCAACTGGTTAAATGTAAAACAAGAACTTAGAGAGTGTCAACCTCAGCCAAGGCAGCTCACATATTGCTGTTTCATCTATAAACAACAGTTCATGAACGTTTCCATCTTAATCAGATTCATGACCCTGAAAACTCACCGAGCCCTCAGAATCATGATGATATTATTATTAGTTTGACAGTCATTGGGCAACAGTGATGATTTGATAATGACGGTTATCTGGATCACCAGAACCAGGCTCTCAAATTGTAAAGTCATTAAAACCAAAATGTACTCATACTACTTAAGTATTTTCAAAAGCGGGTATTCTAGTATTTTAACTTGAGTAAAATTTGACTGAAAAACTTTGACTTGAACTGGGGTAATATTTGAGCATCCACATGGAGAGTTTCTGCGGTCCACAAAAATCAATAAATTAGTAATGTTAAAATGTGATTTGACCGGTGTTGTGTTTGACCCATACAGAGCTAAATCCAGACCAAAAGTGCATATGAAAACAGAAATTATTGAAAACTTTCATTCCAATTTTTGGTCTTGAATCAAAGAAAAAACATTTAAAAAATGAAAACAAGTGTGAGAGAATTTATTGTAGTTTCATCATGCTTTGGATACAGTTCTGTAATTATTTTAATAAAATATTTTATTCTCATTTTTTACTCTGAAATATATTTTAACAGGCAAGGAGCCTTTTTTTCGGTAGCAGGGTTAACATTTTCAGATTCCTGTTTTATATTTTTGGTTTCAGAGTTCTTTCATCTCTTGGTCTTACTTCACTTTCAGATCCTTTTTATTCTGTTTCAAGCTTTTTGTTCTGGCGAGGGGGCGGGGCATCCACTAGGAGGGGCTTGGAATTGTGACACCTGATGTCCTCTATTGATGCCCCAGTTAGGAAACATGGGAATTTGATAGATAACACTTCCTCTAGTGTTTTTCAAACAGCATGTGTGAAAAAGAAACCAACTTGTGAGACAACCAACCCCGGCCTCCCTGTTTATAGGCCTATATCCCTTGTTATTTTTCAGGAAGCGTTCAGGAGGTCGCTGAGCTGCTCTCCAACAACGCCATACGCATCAACTGTCTGGACGAGGTGAGCACAAATCAGACTTGATTCTATAATAATTAATCTGTAATACAAAGTAAAGACTAGAAAAGCACTCGGAGAGCACAGACCTCCGCCAAGCAGCACAGTTCCCAGACGGTGATCAGGATCAACACCAAAATTGAATCACTTATTCCTTTTCCCATGCTGAACAACTTTTTGAGTTATTTTGTTCACAGACAGACAGACAGACAAACTCTGGTGGAGGTAATTATAGAAAATTTCCAACAGTAGGAAGTTGTGCAAAAATCTCATTTTCTTTATTTTCTTCCTAATGCAGAAATACACAAAATATTGCTGCATCAGTACAAAATAAATGCTCTTTGAAAAACAAAATTGTAGTTTTTCCCCTTATTTAGACTACAGTGCAAATACAAACAGAAAATCTCAATAAAAAGTGTTTTGTTGTTGTAGCAATCAGGATAAGTACATTCTTGAATGAAAAGGAAAACAAATAGCAGTCATCAGTGCTTCAGTTTAGACCTATAAATGTCTGAACTGTGAACTATGATATTTAGCCTATAACAGTGCATATACTTCTGATCTTCAAGTATGATCAAATTCTGTCAACTCAACAGTAGATGCAAAAATCAAATATTGTTTTTTATGCAGACTTACACAAACATACAGTTGCTGCCTGTCTCCAGTTCAAAGTAGTTGGTAGTTGGTAGTAGTACTCGCCGCAGTAAACGGCGAACTGTAGCGGCATATTTTGCACACGGTTGTTGTTTTGTCCACAATCTTCTCACCGTTCTCTTGTCTTTTACATAGGAGACCAAAATAGGTTCACACGACCGATTTATTTGACGAAGGAGCGTCAGATCATTTCTGTACTTCGTCTTCCTCCACATTTAAGCAAGTGTTTTGCTACGGTAGGCGAGGAGGGTAAACATCGCCAGTTGTGCGTGCGCCCCCTCGCATTTATTTCATGCTTTTATTTTGTGCATCTTTGAATTTTATTTAGTCATTTCTTTTTCCCGAAATTTTGTGGCACGAAATTTCGTTTTACCGCTAGTCCAGCTTCATAAACAGGCGCCCTTAGCGCTATGTGACATTAGCGTAAAGACATTAAGAGGAGATTTTGACACAACTGATGAAACGCCGTCTTGATTTGGAAATGAGGAAACACAGGAGCTAAGACCAACAATAAAACAACAAAAAACATGATAGAGAATGAGATCAAAATACTGGAAAGCACTGAGAGAGCCTAAACCTCAGCCATGGCAGCTCACATTTTGCTGTTACATCTATGAGCAATATTTTCATGATAAAGTTTCCATCATAATCTGATTCATGACCCTGAAAACACTCATCAAGCACTTAGTCAGACAGTTATGAGCAAAAATGATTGTTCGATAATGGCGATTACTTGGATCACCACCAATAACTAATCTTTTTTGATCGGGCCATTACCAACATGTCCTAAAAAAGCAAAATCTGTCCACTGGCTTTTTGCATAATCTTGTCCACAAACAAACAACTGCCAGAAAAAACTATTGGGAGTGATAAATAAATCAATGCATAAATAAATAATTTTCCATATTTTTTAAAATAATAATATGGTAGAATGAGATGGCCAAACTCCAAATGTGAAATGAGATCTGATTAAGAAGGATAAAGAAAGGGAAATTGATTACGAGACATAAATTCAAATAAATCTGAACTGAAAAGGAAAAACAAAACAGATCAAGAGGACAAAATAAATAAAAAAATAAAATGAAAGAACAAATATAATCAGCTCAAAGATAGACTAGTTTTTAAAAATAAGAGCAGTAGGTGCTGGAGCAGAAGGTCTTCAAACAGGGTTGAGGTATTAGCCCCCCCAGCTCCCATGATGCACCTGTGCCGGCCTGTGCCCCCCCATCCTCAGCCTTCCTAAGGCCTCTTTGTTTGTGCAGCATGTGTGTCTGACACTGAGGGTGGAGACGATAAAGCAGCAGAGCACTTACTACAGCTGACTGACAACTACAGCTGACGGCCCAGGGGTCAAAGGTCAGCACCTACAAACACCTACAGGGCAGCTACACCACACTGCAGGCAGGAGGACACTGGAGAACAGAGACGGGACACAGGGCTCTGCGCTTGTTGTTTTTACTGATTACAAGACAAAGCAAACGAAAGAAAAGACAAAAACATGAAAGACAGAGAAACCCTTTTACAATTTAGGAGGAGATAGAAAAAAACACAAAGACAAGACAGCAACTTTATCATTTTAATGACTAATAAAGATTATACACGCAGCAAAGAAAGGATGGGAGAGAAGAGAAGAAAGAAAAAAAAAAACAAAAGATAAATAAATCAAAGGAAATGAAGAAAATTACTGTTCTATGTGTGTGTGTGTGTGATATATGTTAAATAAATGTGGGTAATGGCAATAATACAAGAGGGAGATCGAAGAATAGTAACAGTAAAAAAAGACCAAAATAAAAATAGGAAAAATAATAGTCACAACAATTTCCATGCACGGAAACCACAAGACGGTCCAGGGCAGAAGAGCTTGACTGCCCCGACACTTCCTGGCCACCGTAAGGCCACGCCCAAGCCCAGAACGCCACCATGTGACCACGCCCAAGTCTATAACGCCAACGCAAGGCCACGTCCAAGTCCAGAACACCACTGCAAGGCCACGCCCAAGCCCAGAACGCCACCATGAGGCCACGCCCAAGTCTTTAACGCCAACGCAAGGCCACACCCAAGTCCATTACGCTACCGCAAGGCCACGCCCAAGTCCATAACACCATCGCATGGTCACGTCCAAGTCCATTTCGCCACCGCAGGGCCACCCCCAAGTCCATTTCGCCACCGCAAGGCCATGCCCAAGTCCAGAACACCACTGCAAGGCCGCGCCCAAGTCCATAATGCTGCTGCAAGGCCACGCCCAAGTCCGTAACGCCACTGCAAGGCTGCGCCCAAGTCCAGAACATCACCGCAAGGCCACGCCCAAGTCCATAGCACCATCGCATGGCCACGTCCAAGTCCATTTCGCCACCGCAGGGCCACCCCAAGTCCATTTCACCACCACAAGGCCGCGCCCAAGTCTAAAACGCCACTGCAACGCCACGCCCAAGTCCAGAACACCACTGCAAGGCCACGCCCAAGTCCAAAATGCCACTGCAAGGCCATACCCAACTCCATGCCCAATTCCAAAACACCACTGCAAGGCCATGCCCAGGTCCAAAACGCCACCGAAAGGCCACTCCCAAGTCCATGATGCCACTGTGAGGTTCCGCCCAAGTCTATAATGCCACCACAAGGCCACGCCCAAGTCTATAACGCCAACACAAGGCCACGTCCAAGTCTATAACACCAATTCAAGGCCACGCCCAAGTCCATAACACCACCGCAAGGCCATGCCCAAGTCCAGAACACCACTGCAAGGCTGCGCCCAAGTCCATAATGCTGCTGCAAGGCCACGCCCAAGTCCATAACGCCGCTGCAAGGCCACGCCCAAGTCCAGAACAGCACTGCAGGGCCATGCCCAAGTCTAGAACACCACTGTAAGGCCATGCCTAGGTCCAGAACACCACTGCTAGGCCACGCCCAAGTCCAGAACATCACTGCAAGGCTGCGCCCAAGTCCAGAACATCACCGCAAGGCCACGCCCAAGTCCAGAACACCACTGCAAGGCCACACCCAAGTCCAGAACACCACTGCAAGGCCATGTCCAAGTCCAGAACACTACCACAAGGCCAGGCCCAAGTCCAGAACACCACTGCAAGGCCATGCCCAAGTCCAGAACATCACCGCAAGGCTGCGCCCAAGTCCAGAACATCACCGCAAGGCCTCGCCCAAGTCCAGAACACCACTGCAAGGCCGCGCCCAAGTCCAGAACACCACTGCAAGGCCATGTCCAAGTCCAGAACACCACCACAAGGCCACGCCCAAGTCCAGAACACCACTGCAAGGCCAAGTCCAAGTCCAGAACACCACTGCAAGGCCACGCCCAAGTCCAAAACACCACTGCAAGGCCACGCCCAAGTCCATAACACCACCGAAAGGCCACTCCCAAGTCCATGATGCCACTGTGAGGTTCCGCCCAAGTCTATAATGCCACCACAAGGCCACGTCCAAGTCTATAACGCCAACGCAAGGCCACGTCCAAGTCTATAACACCACTTCAAGGCCACGCCCAAATCCAAAACACCACCACAGGGCATTGCTCAAGTCCACTTAGTATGTACTGTACATGGCTCTGTTTTGTGAAAAAGCCTGTTAAGTTACATTTATTTAATCTTTTAAGTCAATCAGGGAAACTTGTTCATATAACTGGAAACAGATAGAGAAAAATAATTTGGATTAGGATGATTCAAAATAACTCTTTTGGTGGGAGTGACTCTGAAATATTGATTTTTATTTTATATGGCTCATGTACTTTTGTTAATATCCCACAAGGTGGCGCTCTATCCCCATGCTTAGACAGTGAGTCACTATTTAGATTTTTCCCTCATCTGAAAACTTTGTAATAAAAACAAAGCATATAATTTTCATGCAAAACATCTTCAGAGTAACATTTTTCAACAAATACTTTCAAAAAACTAAAATACTAAAATGATAAATTTGTGTATCTATAATGTATTTTTACAGAGCTATTAGATATAGATTCTTATTCATCATTCGAATTTTTTGGACTGTATTGTTTTTACCAATGTTACTATGTAGTTGTTTTGCATGGAAGTTAGCCTGCTTAGTTTATATTATTATGGCCTGTTTTATCAATGAATCTATATCTATATCTAATTCTATGTATCTTCATCTATATCTATGTATTTATATCTATGTTTCTATATCAATGTACCTATATCTATGTATCTATAGCTATGTATCTATAGCTATATCTTTGCATCTATATCTATGTATCTTTATCTACATCTATGTTTTTACATCTATGTATCTATATCTTTGCATCTATATCTATGTGTCCATATCTATATATGTATATCTAAAGTCATTTCACTTCCCTGTCCATCTGATATGAAATATCAACAGCTCTCAGATTGTGACGTATTGTTCACCCCAGCCAATCACAGGGCTGATGTTGTCCAATGTGTGTGCAGAATGGGATGACTCCTCTGATGCACGCTGCCTATAAGGGGGAGGCGGAGCTCTGTCGTCTGCTGCTGCAGCACGGCGCTGACGTCAACTGTAACAAGCATGAGTACGGCTACACGGCGCTGATGTTTGCCGGCCTATCAGGTACGGCGCTCCTGTCAGTCCAACCAATCAGAAACTCTGATATCTAGCATTAAGCTTTTGTTTCTGATCTAATGTGTGATACTTGATGCAGGGAAAACCGACATCACCTCCATGATGCTGGACGCAGGAGCCGACACCAGCCTCGTCAACTCCGTGGGAAGGACCGCCGCTCAGATGGCGGCTTTCGTCGGTCAGAAACAAAAACACACAAAAACATGAATAACACTGTCGTTACTGTTAGAAGGCCTGCTCCCATCCACACGACAACTAATCCTAAACGTGTCCCTTGTGTGTCCCCAACTGATCCCAATATGTTCCTAATGTGTCCTCATGTGTCCCCAATGTGTCCCGTGTCTCAAACGTGTCCCCTGCGTGTGCCCAATGTCTCCCTCATGCGTTTCTCATGTGTCCCCAATGTGTCCCCAGTGTGTCCAAACATGTCCCCAACGTGATCCTACTGTGTTCCTCATGTGCCCCCAACATGTCCCCGTGTCCTTTATTTGTCCCAAACATGTCCCCAATGTGACCAAAAATGTCCCCAACATGTCCCTCATCTGTTCTTCATGTGTACCCAATATGTCTCCAGTGTGTCCCCAACAAATCCCTTTTTAGTTCCTAATGTGTCCCCATTGTGTCCCTCATGTGTCCTCAACATGTTCCAACATGTCTCCAAAGTGTTCCAACAAGTCCTGTGTCTCTCGTTTGTCCCAAATGTGTCCACAATGTGTCCCAAAATGTCCCTGTGTCCCTTATTTGTCTCAGACGTGTCTACAACATGTCCACAATGTGTCCACGTGTCCCCAATGTGTCCCCGACATGTCCGTATGTGTCCCCCTTGTTTACCGAAAGTGTCTCCAGCGTGTTCCCCACATGTGGCTCTCATGAGTCCCCAACATATCCCTCATCTGTCCCCAATGTGACCCCAATATGTCCCTAATGTGCCCTATAAGTTTCCTAACGCGTCCTTCAGCTGTTTCTTATTTGTACCTCATGTCTCCATCATGTGGAGTCCTAAAATGTCCCTCACATGTCCCCATTGTCCCTTATGTGTCCCACATTGTCCCTGATGTTTTCCTCTACATGTCCATCATTGTCCCTGATATTTTCCTCCACATGTCCCTCATTGTCGCCGTGATGGTCTGTCTCTTGCAGGTCAGCACGACTGCGTCACGGTGATCAATAACTTCTTCTCCCTAGCGAGGCTCGAGTACTTCACTCGCCCTCAGGGGCTGGAGAGAGAGCCCAAACTGCCTCCCCGCCTGGCCGGACCCCTGCACAAGATCATCATGACCACCAATCTCAACCCGGTTAAGGTGAGGAGGCTAATCAGCTGCTAACTGACCCACTCGGGCTAGTTATAGTTTAAAGGAACACTCCAATATTTTTTTGGTCTTCATGTGTTACCTCACTCCCTTTACGTGCAGTAAAAAGGAAGAGACAAAGATTGAAAGCTGTTAGTTAGCTTAGCTCAAACACAGGGAGTATATGGGTAGTGCTTTAGTCAGCCTCTGCCTGCAGTCACCAGATGACTCTATATGGTCCTGTGTGCTTGTTATATTTTATTGACCGTGTGATGTTACGTTATCTATTTTAAAGGTCCCATGTTTTGCTTCTTTTCTGCTTTTTAACATGGATCCTTATTGTATTCATGAAACGTTATGACATGCTTTGGTCCAAAAAGCCTCTGAATAAATCACAGCAGGATTCTTTCCACGATCCCATAACCACTCTGTTCAGAACGGCTGGCTTACGAGGGCGGTCACCTTCATATGCTAATGAGCAAAGCAGCGTACATATGGCAGTCCACGATGAAGCAGCCTAACTCATGAGAAGCGAGCACTCCAGCCATGTGCAGCTCACAGTACTGAACACATATGAACCATTAATTAATGCCAGTGTAGGTGCCAGATCTGTCCCACACCGCTCACCACACACACGGATACAACAGCAAAGCTCTTTCCCCGAAAAATCTCAGGCCAATGCACAACATGCTAACCACAGTAGGATAACCACAGCTGAGCCTGCCTTCTCCGCTAATGGTATCACAAACACGGGGGGCCTGTGGTGGATAAAGGACTGATTCAATTCAACCAACTGTTCAACTTCTCTTTTTACTCACACACGAACCACAAATCCATGCAATCTTGTTTGACATTCTAACCTCGACCTTGCCATTGCAGTGGGACTGATTATATTCACCCACCTGTTAAACTTCTCCTGACTAATGTAAGAATGCTCACACACTGAAGTTAATCCTTCGAACTTTCAAAAAGTAACGTGAACACTGACAAACATGTTGTGGACTGGTGGTGGGGCTTGTCGACCTATTATATAAAGTAATCCTAGAAATAAAACTTGAGCTAGCCTTGAGGCTGAAGGTGGGCCAAAAAATGTAAACATAAACCTTTTCTTGGGGTGGGGGGTGTTTGTAGGGCTAATATTTTTTGACCATCATGTGGCTTAAAACTTGGTTTGATTGAACAGATTCTCAGACTGTTTTTCCCTGCAAGAATAGTTTTACCGCAACTCAGCAATAAACTGACACACCAGACGGGCAGTTTCATATATCTGTTTCATATATATTTTACTAGTCCATCTAGGAAAGAGCTTTTTGAAAATATATTCAGCGGCAGAACCTTTAAAAACTACTGCAGCTGGCGATTGGACAATTACTCTACCAGTTACACTCTTCACAGGCCAATCAGATCAAGCCACAGTATGACGTAGCAACGCAACGCTGTTGTTAGCTGTTAGCTTAAACTACATTTCAGTCCTTAGACTATTGTATCACATTTAATTATACCACACAGATGTATGACTGACCACTTGCATGTGACATGAGCCTCGTCAACAATCTTCACCAAGACGGATTTCACCAGGCATCACTGAATAATCATGACGACCACAGAGTAACCTGCATTGTTCCCAGCAGTGAGCCCCAACCGGGTCAAGAGCAAAAACATGATTTCCTGTAAAAGAGGTTTAAGTGATGTTCCTTGCTCCTCTTTCAAAGAAGACTAGAGCCCACTTCTGATAAAAAGCTGGAAATGAATTGAGCTGGAATTAAAATTTTTAGTATCGGCCGCCACTGGAATTGAGTGAGAAATAAGATGTAACCCTATCTTCCGCACGTTGTCGCAACACATGTATGAGGCACCTTTGAAAAGTTCTGATTTATAAAGCTCTCAGAAAAAGCGTTACAATGTCCAGTAAACACCTACACCGGCCTACAGCATGAGCTCTTCTCCGT
This sequence comes from Scarus forsteni, assembly GCA_036419115.1. NCBI lineage: Eukaryota > Metazoa > Chordata > Actinopteri > Labriformes > Labridae > Scarus > Scarus forsteni. The sequence goes on along the minus strand of JAZDUH010000147.1, from coordinate 9,906,001 downwards.
CACTGTCTTCTGCTTTCTTCCTCGGCTGGTTTCCGGTGTGCATGCGCCCTGTTGCTTAGTTTTGTAAGTATTTCAAAAATTACATAAAATGCTAATCATCGTCTTAAAATATGCATTCATTCATTTTCTATAATGCTTAGCCCTTTTGGAGTTGCAGGGGGGCTGGAGCCTTTCCCGGAGTACACCCTGAGCTGGTCGCCAGCCAATCACAGGGCCACAAAGACAGACAACCATTCACGCTCACACTCATACCTAAGGGCAATTTAGAGTCACCAATTAATTTCAGGAGGGCCCACAGAGTATCCATGCATGCACAGTAAGAACATGCAAACTTCACACAGAAAGGCCCTGGCTGACCCAGGGATCGAACCGGGGACCCTTTTGCCTTGAGGTACGTGCACTACCTGCTGCGCCACCGTTCCGCCCCATAGTCTTAAAATAGATAATGTAGTATCATACAGTCAATAAAAATACAACAAGCACACAGGACCATCTAGAGCTATCTGATGACTGAGGGCAGAGGCAGGCTAAGGCACTACCCATATACTTCCACATTTGAGCTAAACTAACTAGCAGTTGCTGATCGTTGTCCGTCTATTCCTTGCACAGACAGAAGAATGGTGTCTACCTGCTTGTCATGGACTTGGGAGTGAGGTAAAATAAAAACTAAAACATGTTAGAGTGTGTCTTTAAGGAGGTCTCTCACCTGGGCACAGGGATCAGGTTCTCTTGGTCATGCAGACTCATTCATGCCTTTAAATCCACCTGTGAAGGTTCCTTCACTGCTGATGAGGGAAGTCTCTCTTGTGCTTTAGCTTCTGGCATGATTTGGAGGGGCATGAGGTTTGAAAACCAAAGTAAAGTTGGTTTTATCAAAAAGTATCTTACTCAGCCCCCCAGAAGAAACAGTTTGATTGTGACAGCCCTGCAGGTGAAAGAGGACCAGGTCTGGCTCTAACAGTTCTTCTGTCTTGTCAGATAGTCCTGCTGCTAAAGGAGGACCAGATCCTGCTCTAACAGTTCTTCTGTCTTGTCAGATAGTCCTGCTGGTAAAGGACGACCAGATCCTGCTCTAACAGTTCTTCTGTCTTCTCAGATAGTTCTGCTGGTAAAGGAGGACCAGATCCTGCTCTAACAGTTCTTCTGTCTTGTCAGATAGTCCTGCTGGTAAAGGAGGACCAGGTCATGCTCTAACAGTTCCTCTGTCTTGTTAGATAGTCCTGCTGGTGAAGGAGAACCCAGTTCTGGTGGACTCAGTGGCTCTGGAGAAGTGTCACCAGGTGATGGACCTCCTGTGTGAGCAGTGTGTGAAGCAGCAGGACATGAACGAGGTGCTGGCCATGAAGATGCACTACATCAGCTGTGTGCTACAGAAATGTGTTTCCTTCCTGCAGAGACGGGACAGCAAGCTGGACGCACTTGTGAAGAGGTGAGCTTAAGTCAGGAACGAAACCAGGTCTGGACCATAGACTGTAAAAAACATGGATGCCATGACACTGGGCTAAAATTGAAGCCTCCACGAAAACTGCTCCCCCTGGTGACTGGCTGCAGTATAGGTCAAATTTCCGTCTCCCCCATTCATCTGAACGGGCCGAAGTGAAACTTCAAAAAATTATTACACCCCGTACAAATATTTCTCCCATCTGTATGCTGTGGTGACATTAAAGTATTATTGGGCTGCGTGTTTTCCAAGTCCTCTTTTTTCTGAAAAGTTTCTTTTTTATTAGTTATTGGAGTTTAAAAATAACCACGGTTTACGGCAGTTTCACAATGATTGTGTACGGCGTATGCTGAGGCGTGTTGCGTCCGTTTACGACAGCTGCGTCCGGATTATGGCCCAAATTCTCTACTGGCTGCACAATGGCGGCGCCCTGACGGGGGATATTTTGGCTTCAAATCCGTTACATGGCGGAAGGCGGAGCCACGCTATCCAGTTCTTATAATACATCCATGGTCTGGACTAGACCGCCGGGTCAGACTGGTCGGACGAGTCGGACTGGATAGACTGATCAGTCTGGACGGACTGGTTGGACTTGTCACAGCAGATTTTCTGATCAAAATAAAAGTCTGACCCTTTGTAGTCCATAACCATCATGTCGGTCTTCATGGTTGCAGCCTGCTCCGTGGTCGGGACAGTGATGGGTTCCCTCAGTATCAGGAGAAGTTCATCAGGGAGTGTATCCAGAAGTTCCCGTACTGTGAGGCCACCCTGCTGCAGCAGCTGGTGAGGAGCATTTCCCCCGTAGAGATCGTAAGTGAAGAGAAGCAGGAGGAGCATGTTAGACGTCCTTGTTAGCAGCAGCTGATGGTTGACCATGATACCAAGAAAGTCCTCAGTTATGTCTCTGAAATTCTGTCCTCTCCACAGGGGAGCTACCCCACGGCGTTCTCCGTGCTGAGCCAGGCTCTGACCGGGCAGATGGCCTTGGCCGACGTCGACTACTGCGGCACCTGTGGGGAAAAGGGTGCCGACAAGAGGTGTTCCCTCTGCAACGCTGTAAGTGGGAACATGGACCAGAAAACACATTCATCCATCCATCTAACCATTTATACAACCATTCATCCAGCTGTCCATCCATCTATACAACCATCCACCTCTTTAGTTTAGTGACTGTTAGTTAGTGACAAAGTAGGGCTGAAAATGGTGGAAAACAGTAAGTTTGTGTTGTGTTTGCGCCTTTGTTTACACGAGACTGGTGATGGGAGGGCCTGAATCTGCAAACTTTTTAAATCAGGGTCCAGAGTGAAAAGTTTTGAAAATGTTTTAGTATCAGTCTCTGTCTAAAGTGGAATCAGCATTGCCAGTGAAAATACTGGCGCATGTGCAGTACCCTTTCAGATAAAGGTTGCATGTGCACCTAGGAACATCAACAACAGCTACGACAAACTCCTGAGCAACGTCTGTGCTGCTCACTGTGCTCAGTTTGTTATCCAGACAAAAACATCCAGACAGATTTGTTGTCAAGGCAACAAACTCCTGCATCTTTTTTTCGCCATTAAGTTTGTGAAAAGTTTGTCTTTGCTGGAAAGCGTATGCATGCTGTAACACCGCTGTGTCACTACATAGCCAATTGCTGGCCTGCCATGCACACCACTGTGTTTTCAGCTTATTCCTGCAGGTCCACATGAATGTGCAGCATTTTCACATCCTCTGCATGTGAAGGTGAAGCACCTCTGACAACACATAGGAAAAACCTCTCTGTTTCTGGTGACAGGAGAGCAGGGCCTTTAAGGCTGAGTTCACTCCGCAAGCGACCCAGCTACCAAAATTGCTTCGCCAACTGATGTATCATCGCGCGTCCGTAAATACCTAATTTTGGTCACTGTTGCCGTCGCTCTGTGATGTCATGTCCGCTCGAGTTTCACCGCGATTATATCATATATCATATAATAGTATGTATAAGCGGACATTATTCCAGCTGTATCCTTTTCATTCACTTATCAAACACAAAACACTGCAGCTGATGGCCTGCAGCAACATAATCTGTGAGTTTCCTGTGGTCCGTCTAGGCGGAACTAATGTCCTCACTGACTAATGTTTCCCAAACAGACATGGATTGTTACTCTGTAGTCCGAATGAATAATGGTGCGTTCCAGTTGTAGTCAGAAGTAGGAATTTCCAAGTTCTGAGTAGGAAAATGCAACTGGAACGCCCCCCGAGGTTGGAATTTCATACTGGGAACTCGGTGAAACCTCACCATCCCCGAGTTGACAATCGAAGATGGATGCCCCCAGTGTGAACAGTTTTTTAGCTCCTGTAATAATCAATTTATTTGCACTTCTGACTGGGGTGTGTCACTCTAGATCAGCTGTATACATCATATTGTTAGACTTATATTTACGAAAAATGCTGCCATAGTGACAATCACATTCTTCATGTGATATTTGTGAACAACAACGCAGGGTGTGCTAACAACAGCTAACAATAGCCTGGTAGATCGGCATGTAAATTTTCCGACTTCAACTGGAACGCCGATAAGTTGGAGATGATGTCACTCCCAGTTCCGAGGTTACTGGAACGCAGCATTGCTACAGTCGCTGCGTGTGCTCATGGGCAGCAGAGTCTTTATGTCGCTGTTAATAGATTCTCCCCATGGCACTTTTAACTTTTGGAGGATTCAAACAGCTCTTATCATGGCCGACGCTTAAATGCTTCCATTTCTTCAGTTAGGAAGGTTCCTTATGATAAAGGATCATTTGAATGCACCCACAGCTTAGAAGTCACCACCCAGCGTTCAAGTTATCTCATCTTCTGCAAACTCACTAACTAAACTAACATTTCAGAGAACCCAGGAAAATAAGGAGGAACTTTTCACTGGAATCTTACCTGATGGTATAATTAGGGGGCCTGTTGTGGGTGATCTACTATGACTGCGTGTGGAATCCATAACATTAGCAAAGTGGTGTGGACCGCCGTCTTTAAAGAGGATTTTGTACGGCAATCACCATCGAGAGTTTGGGAGAAGAGAGAGGCTGTAAATGAAAAATGAAGTTTGAAGCTGTGGAGTTTTTATATTGGAGTAATTATTTTTCTGTCTGTCATTCTGACGGACACCATCGTCACTTTTCCCTCAGGCCATTTTTCAATCCATCATTTTTAATTTTCCTTTTCTGATTGCAATGAAACATAATCTAAATGACAGCATTCACGTACAGTAGTTACACAGCTGTATCATCAATAACCTCTCATGTGAAGAGCAGTCTTACAGTCACGCACAGACTGATCGTTTACTGTTGCCTTTTACACACTGACGGCCTCTAAACTGTCAGTGTGCGGAGAGTGTGATGCAGTGGCTCTGAGTGACAACCACAGTGATTAAGGCTATGAGTTTTTTTTTTTACACAGGTTAAATGACCTCCTCCATGATGTATGAAGAGTACAGGGCAAAGAGTGTTTACATTACTTGTGTCTGCATGAATATGTTGGCACACTGGATCATCCCTCTTTTTCCAGTCCATCATAATGACTGACAGCCTCCAAATCTTTCTGTTTTTATCAAAAAATTCAGTCAGTGATGGAAAATATTTGGTTAAAGCGAGCACAGCCCTCTTACACTGTGCCTTTTTTGTACCTGCTTTTCAAAAGTACTAAATTTAGACACAAAAACACACTGATGCTCACTTGCACAGTCAGTTGCGGGTTTGATAAATCACATTGCAGGTGCTAAATGATCACGTTTGCATCTCCTCCTCCCTATATTTTGTGCGTTCTGACGGTCTACATGTATTCAGCATATTTATGAGGGCAAACACGCTAAATAGACTGCTTGTGCTATTTCGATTGTTTGACAGACACAATCCTCGCTGCACCTGTTAATAGATCAGCTTTGCGTGCACTATCAAGCCTGTACGTGTTTTTAGACACGCTAACCTTTCGTAGATCTAAACTACAGAAACTGTCTGTCCTGGCTCAGGTTCACTCCTGTCTCATCTCAGGTGTGCTCTCCTCCAGGTGGTGTACTGCAGCCTGGTGTGTCAGAAGCTTCACTGGTTCACTCATAAGAAGATTTGTAGCTCTCTGCAGGAGCAGGACGCCGACCCGGATGAGGACACGCCCAGACTGAAGCAGCTGAAAGGTGATCAACATTTGATTTAAAGTCAAGAGTTTATTGACAAAAAGACTTTATTGTAAATCACATCATTATGTTCATAGATTTATTAACATCAAAAGGGATCAGTCATGATGTGATCATTATGGATTAATGAACTCTTTACTTATGACGTTTATATTTACGGATTATTTTACCCTGGAACCCCCTGATGTTTAAATTTATGGATCAACAATCTTTGCACTTGATGAAACTCATTTAACTTTTATATTTAGAGATAAATGATAACTGGACTTAAAGAAACTCCTATAATGACAATATTTATCAAGTAACTCTAGACTCAACCTTTTGATGGCTATTATATATTGTTATATATTTACATGTCAAATATGTCTGGACTTGATTAAACTCCTTCAATATTTATATTTACAGGTATATTATCCATGGACTTGATTAAACTCCTTTAATATTAAAATATAATATTTTTAATTGTTTAATATTTACAGATATATTTCCCATGGACTTATTTTAACTCCTTTAATATTTGAGTATATTTTTTATTATTTTTATTTATTATTTAATTATTTGATATTCACAGATGCATTTTCCATTAACTTGATTAAACTCTTTTAATATTTGATTATATTATATTTAGTTATTTAATATTTAGAGATATACTAACCATGGACTTAATTTAGCTCCTTTAATATTTAAATATACTATATTTAATTGTTTAATATTTAGATGTTTCCTCTGTGGACCTGGTGACATTCTCTGGTGTTTGTGTCCACAGACGATGAGAGCGACCTTGTGATGGAGACGGCGAGCTTCCTGCAGGAGTTGTGTCTGAGGGCGAAGGAGAAGGTGGCGGCGGCGGCGGGTTGTCCTGCAGAGCTTCTCATGTGTCCCTCCACGTCAGTGCAGAGTCCAAGTCCAAGTCGGACCTGCAGACAGTAAAGGGGCGGAGCCAGAAGCTGTGCCAGTTAACGAGCCTCATCAGAGTCGAGATCAATGGAAAAATTATCCCGCCTTTAGAGTGATCTGAAAATGATTCATATTACAATGTTCTAATCAAATTAAATGACAATGCATGAATAAAAATTTGTCGGCTTATCGAATCATGATTATTGTTGGTTGTGTTTGTACAAGAGTTCACACAAACAATATATTTAAAAAAAAATTATAACATCTGAAGCATCTGACACATCTCATCACGTCTGTGCTGTACTTCCGGTTTGTTCATTTAAACACTGAGCTGACGACATTTTAGCTTATATAAGTTTAAGCTTTTATCCACATTTAATTTATTTAAATAGTTTTTGCCTTCAGCCATCATGTAGAGACGGTGAAAAGAGAATAGGGGAGGCAGAGAGGCTGGAATCAAACCCTGGCCAACTCAGAATAAGAGCACAGACTTAACCCACTGGACCACCAGCCTCATGCTCCTCACTTTATATCTTTAATGGTTTAAACCACTGCTATAATAATTACTGTTACAGTATCTCCAAAATATATAAATTCCAAGTGAGTAAGAAACAAAAATGTTAACATATCAATTATTTTATACTTACATTTCTTTGGAATGATTTGACATATCATTTATTTTCCTCTTTCAGTAATTGTAAATTAGTGATCATGTCCATCTGCCTGGTTTTAATCTTTAATTAACATTGTTAATGCGGCAATACTACTGCTGGTACAGATTTTAATAATTTCTTAAAACTTCTTTTGCGCATTTCAGTGATTGTAGTTATATTCTTACACAATTAGACTTTATTCACTCAACCAACCAATCAACATATAAAGTCATAAATACATCAACCAACCAGTCAACCAACCAACGAAACAAACAAACGGCAAAACCTAATCTTTATATGTATACTGCTTTATCAAAATAAATGCTATCTGCAGACAATTTTTCAAAGCAGTCGACCTGAGCCATTTGAGGTCATTTATGGTTTTATTATAACTTTTAAATATTATTACTCACTAAATATTAATAGATGAATATGATTGAGTAATTATTATTATTATTATTGTTATTGAGTAATTTTTATTAGCATTATTATTAATAATAATATTAGTATTTTTTTTCATATCAATATTTTTATTATTGTTTTTATTTTTAGTATAACAGTTTGTTTGTTTGTCCGACTTTGTTAAAAATTCCTCCGGTTGAACTCCAGTATTCCTGATCATGAAGTACTCTTTGAACATCTGAGGTGATGCTAATGTTGTTAAAATGATGATGAATTTTTAAATTAATGAAAATAATGAAATAATGATAATAACCAATGCTATTCATATTTCACAATTGCCATTTAAAGTACTGTCATTAACATAGGAATGATGCTCATAATAATAATAATAACTAGAAAAGCACTCGGAGAGCGCAGACCTCCGCCAGTCCTCCTCAGTTCTCACCCATATTGTCATTTTGACCATAAATATTAGTCCTACCTTTATTTCAGGTAAATATTTAGATTCCTTGACCATGAAAATATACCATTAGCAACTGGATTCATAATGATATCTATTTTAGTTCAGTAGTTATTCACGAAAATCACATTTTTCACCATGGCGGCCAGATGCTGATCCGGATCAACACCAAAATTGAATCAGTTCTTCATTTTTCCATGCTGAACATTTCCAGAAAATTTCATCCAAATCCATCCATAACTTTTTGAGTTATTTTGTTCACAGATAGACAGATGGACAAACTCTCCCAAAAACATAACCTCCTTGGCAGAGGTAATAATAGTTATTGCTGTTGTTATTATTTATAGTATTATCATTTTCAGTATTGTCATCAATGTAATTATTAATAATAATATTATCGCAAAAATACTATTGTAATTGTTATATTGAAATATTTTAGTAGATATAGCCTATCTATTATTATTAATGTTGTTATTTTCCATTTTTCATTTTCATCTATCTATCTATCTATCTATCTATCTATCTATCTATCTATCTATCTATCTATCTATCTATCTATCTATCTATCTATCTATCTATCATCTATCTATCTATCCATCTATCTATCTTCTCATTTTAAATATAATTAATATTCTTATTTTTGCAAACACTATAATAATAATTATTATTATTATCAACATAATAAAAATATACTAAAGATTGCTTTTTTTTATTATAGTGAATTAATAATTAAATGTGAACTTCTGATGGATGGAATCATTTCTGTTTCCTCTCAAACCTTTAGTGCATTAATGCTGTTTGACCACCCGATGGCGCTGTTCTCTGTCTCTTTCTGTCAGGACTTCCACTCCAGTAGTGACAAGACCTCAGATCTGTTATAGTGACACACATAAATATTCACATTTTAGTGAATAAAATATTCACATTTAAATAAATAAAACATTCACATAGTGAATAGAATATTCATACAATAGTGATTAAAATTTACACATTTTAATGAATAAAATATTCATACTATAGTGAATAAAATATTCACATTTCTAGTGAATAAAATAATCACATTTTCATGAATAAAATTTTCACACTTTAGTGACTAAAATATTCACTGGCTCATGTCATCTGACCTCAGGGGCAGGTCAAGGTCAGTCCTGATTTATAGCTTGACCTTCACCCTCTGATGACTCCTCCTTCAGGGTCAGCGGTCAGCGTGAAGGGGCGGAGACTCAGTGGGTTGAGGTTAGTTAGGTCTGAGAGCCCACAGCAGGATGTCTGACCCCACAGGTGAAGGTGAGATGCTCTGACCAATCAGAGCTCAGCTGCGTCTCTGCTCAGTAACAGACTGTGTTAGGCTGCATCTCAAAGCTCCAAAGTTTCATCTGCGCTTCCTCCACTTGCGTTGACATTTCTCTGCACAGCAGTTTAATGTTTAGTTTCTTCAAAGTCACAGTTCAGCTGGTAAACATTTTAAATGGTTGGCTAATATTTCAGACACGTCTGATCTGTTTGATCAAATTCTGTTATCAACCTTTTATGGGGACCCTTGGTAACTATGGCGACCACAGATGCAAGCAGCCATGGGTCACCAGTTGCCATGGTAACTTGGTAAACAATAACATTCAATCAATCAATCTTTATTTATATATACATATATATATGTATATATATATATATATATATATATATATATATATATATATATATATATATATATATATATATATATATATATATATATATATATATATATATATATATATATATATATATATATATATATATATATATCCTCACACACGCGCCTATAACTGCTGAAATCTTAAATCTCTTAAACTACTAATATAAATCCCCTGTCTTGTCTCAGGCATCTTTCATCAATTAAAACATGCTGGTGACAATCATCTGAGGCTTTGGCAGCTCAATTTTTCAAACAGCTGAAATGTTGAAACAGTAGTTTGATGTCAAGTGACTAATTAGTTGCTGGTTTTCTATTTTACATTGTGTTTTCTGTGGTTCATTATAAACTGAGCTCAAACTCAGTCTGATGAGAGCAGACTGAGTTTGAGCTCAGACTCAGTCATTAATGAGCCTGTCGAGGTCTCTTCTCAAAGTTAAGGGAGACCAGACTGAGATAAAGTGAATCTTATTGCTCAGGAGAAAAAGACGAGAAACCTTATTCACACCCAGAGGAGGACAAAGTACTCCATTACTTCAGTAAAAGTAAAGATACTCCTGGTCAAATATTACTGCAATACAAGTGAAAGTTGTTCAGTCAAATTAAAGTACTGGAGTACCTACTTTTGAAAATACTTAAAGAGGACATATCATGCTTGTTTCTCCTTTTCACTATGCCAGACTAGGATGCCTGTAAAGCATTTCTGCCCTCAGTACAAGTCATTTAGTTCCTTCATTGCCCCACAATAGCGTTCTCAAAATCCTCATTTTAGGCCATTATCAAGCACTTGTTGAAACCCTTGGTCTCAAGGATGACCTAAAGTTACCTCGCAATGTCACAGCCCTTTGTGCTCTGATTGGTCAGTTCTATCGTGGGTAGAGCCAGCCTGTCCTTCTTCTTCTACTGTTTTTTCCGGCAGGCTCAAAGCAGCGAGCGCGTATTGAGTCCCCCTACAGGCCAGAGCTGGTAATGAGGGAGTGTGAGCTAGGGAGCTATATACCCCTGCTGCTGGATGTGTTCTTCGGTGAGGGTTTGGGGCTGATGGACATCACAGAGGAGAAAGTGTTTTATCAGATTACTCCAATAAAAAGAAAGGTACCTCGTGTCGTCATGACGTTTGAAATCTCGCGGACATCTCGCAATGACCTATTTTCAGAGGCATCAAATCTCGTTCTAGGATATCAGAAAAAATACAATATCTAATTTTTTGAAAATTAAGGGGGTGTAAGGTCTTGTTTTCAAATGTATTATATTATATGTAAGTATTAAATCATGCATCAGCATGATATGTCTCCTTTAAACATTAAAAATACATTTTTGATCTAACATAACGACTGAGTGCACTGACCTGTGGGATAAAAAGCTTGGATGTGTTTTCAAGTCTTTAGAAATGCTAATGAAACTTTATTGAATCCACAAAAGAACAACCGCTGGTGTCTTTATTTTTTATTTAATGTTAGCTCAACGTGTACGTGAGTTACAGGTACGGCATCACGTCTTAAACAAACCACACAGATCACATCTCAGAGGAGAGTGAAAAATAACAAGTAACTAGAGCCTTTGCAGAAATGCAGCGTGGTTAAACTCAAAGAACAGAAACTCAAAAAAATGTATGAGCACAGTACTCGAGTAAATCTACTTAGTTTCTGTCCAGCCCTGGTCAGATGTCATGGTCGAGGAGAAGTCAGTGAAGTGATCTGTTTTCCTCCGGGGAGTCTGTGCTCTGATGTTTGCTGTGGGACAATAGCAGACCATGATGATGAGGAGGATGAAGAGTTTCTCCGCTCTCTCGGTGCTGTGATCACACGGTGAGATGTAACAGGCCTGCGGGTCCTGCTGTCATCAGGTGTGAACAGAGTGAAGTCATGCAGGTAAGGAGACACCAGCGGGCTCACTGACTGCGCGGTGAAGGTGATGAAGAGGAGGAGGCTGATTGGACGCTGTGATGAAGATCATTGTCAGATGTGGGGCTGTAATTTCAGAGGCTGCTGCTGATTTCCAGAAGGTGAGATCATGGCGGCAGACACAAAGGCGTGGAGCTGCTGAATCCTACACCTGCTGCTCTGCCTCACCTGTCTGCAGGGCGGAGAGGACACCTGGGCCTCTTCACCTGCTCACTGATGGACCTGCAGAGAGATCAGGTGTCTGCTCTACAGGTACTGCTCCTGGACACAGCTGACACCTGATTGGACGGTGACTCAGGTTACTGTTGCTTCAGTGGCTGCAGGGCGTCTTCAGCCAGAGCTGAGCACACCTGATGTGAGAGTCGGCCTTATCTCACAGGTGTGCTGCCAAACTCAGGCTCTGAGCCCAACACACCTGTCCAGCTGCTCCCTGAAACCACCGACCAATCGAAGAGCAGCCTCTCACAGCTGAGCTGCTTCGTTAAGATGAACGAGAGTTTGAGGCAGTGATCTGTGTGTGAAGGTTAATGACAAGGGTCATCCTGGAGACTCGTTAAGACCAGTAAGCTTTAATGTTTAATTATTTAAAACCTGAAGGTGCTAACAGATCCATGGACCAATCATGAACCTGCCCTCGTCATATTTGTCTCTGCTGAATATAAATGAATTAAAGATAAGCTCCTCAAGATGGAGCCTGGTTTTTCAAGTGAATATCAGGAACCCTCAGAGCTGCGTGTCGCTCCTCTGCCTCTCACCAGAGGCTCTCTTGACTTTTGTTCAGACGAATTGTGATCACTCTGGGACAGGATTGAACTGATAGCTGTTGCGAAGATGAAGAGGCTGTTTTTGAAATTTGCTTTATGTGGCAGTTAAAGGATAAATGCTGATCAAATAGAACTCCAAGATTTCTAACAGTTGTGCTTGATGTCAGGCTTATGCCATCTATGACAATTAAATAACTAGAAAAGGATTCTCTAAGGTGTCAAGGGCCCAGCACAATGATCTCTGACCTCTGTCTTAGTTTAGAAGAAGAACATTTCTGGACATCCAGGTTCTGATGTCTATTAAACATGCGTCTACTTTAGATAACTGGTTTGTCTAACCTGGCTTCAGTGATACATACAGCTGAGTATTATCAGCGAAACAGTGAAAGAAGAGGTAGTACTTATACCAATTTAAGGCAGTCCCTGTAATCCAGAGTATTTCCTCTAATCTCTGTATAAGAACATCATGATCAATGATGTCGAAAGCTGCACTAAGATCTAACAAAACAAGTACAGAGAGAAGTCCTTCATCTGAAGCTGAGGGTAGAATGTTGGTTACTTTAGCTAGAGCAGTCTCTGTGCCATGATGAGCTCTAAATCCTGACTGAAAGTCCTCAAGCAGGCTGTTGTTCTGAATATTAATCTGTGGAGAAAACACCGTCAAAAGCAAAATGGGCAGTTGCCTTTTATGATATATTCATGTAGCCCCACATGCAGGTTTAATTTATCTCCAATACTGTAGGCTCACCGGTGATGATGTTAGATTAGTGGTGAAAAAATGCATGCATGAGGATATGTGGTTGCTGCTTTGTAACCTCCTGATTTCCAGAAAACGTAAACATTTCTCTGACTGGACTGAGAGCAGTCACCCAGTCTGCACCACAAATGTCCTCTGTTCCTGCTGCAGAGCAGAGTCACAAACTACTGACCAGACATTATACTTCAGACAGCTGATGCTTTTTCAATCATTAAGTCATTGTAAAATAAATACTGATTATAGGCCTTTTTCATTTCAGAATTCTTTTTATTCTTCAATGTTTTTTTCCATAATAATCAGTTAATGTGACGCACAGCTGCTCTCCTCCTTCCTCAGGTGTACCTGGGCTTGTTCAGGTGGACTGACAGACAGCTGCTGCTCTTGACGTGTCTGTGGGGGAAACTGATCGACTTCGGGCAGAGCAGCTTTCTAAACGTTTAGCTGCACTGATTATTTAACTAAAACATCAGTGAAATGTCCAGAGGTTTCTTCAGAAATATGAGCTAATATGGGAGAAAAGTGAGCTAGTTCATGAACTATGGACAAAGTTAGAATAGTCCTGACAGGCTGATGCTCCAAGACTTTCCATCACATGAACCACTAACAGACCCGCCTTCTGTCTCCTGTCTGAGCATTTTTTCTTTTCATTTCAATTCTCCCAGATTTCTGAGGCATCTTGCTGTCTCTGCCTCTGTTTCTCCACTCGCTGTTGTGAAAAAACGGGGGGTTGGGGGTTGAGAAATGTTTTCCAAAACATAAAAACTTAGTGTTACCAATATATTGTATATAAAATATATGTTTACCTGTAAGTTTATTGGTGAGTGCAATAATGTTTTGTCAGCGTTGTGATTGTTTTAGGGGCCTCTCTGGGCCCCTGGCAATGATGGGCTCCTACAATCCTTCTCCTTTATCTCCCCTTGTTTGCACCCCTGCCTCCCTTTTATTGGAGCGCCACATTCTCTCTAATTTACAGGTTGCTCGTTTAAAGGTGCTATGAGGAGAATCTATGACCGGCGAAATTAAAACTCTGCTACCCATGAGCACGCGCGGCGACTGTCGTAATGCTGCATTCCAGTAACCTCGGAACTGGGAGTGACATCATCTCCGACTTAGCGTTACAGTTGAAGTCTGAAAAAAACATGCCGATCTACCAGGCTATTGTTAGCTGTTGTTAGCACGCCCTGCGTTGTTGTTCACAAATATCACATAAAGAATGTGATTATCACTATGGCAGCATTTTTGTAAATGTAAGTCTAATAATACTATGTATAAAGCTGATCTAGAGCAACACACCCCAGTCAGAAGTGCAACTAAATGGATTATTACAGGAGCTAAATAACTGTTCACACTGGGGGCATCCATCTTTGATTGTCCACTCGGGGGTGGCGAGGTTTCACCGAGTTCCTAGCAAGAAAGTATGACTTCGGGGGACATTCCAGCTGCAGTTTGCTACTTGGAACCCGGAAATTCCCACTTCTACCTACAACTGGAACGCACCAAATGACGTGACCCAAGCCAAAGCGTGCGTTTGTTGTGATAAATGCAGCTCGGACCTTCCTCAGAACTCTGCATTGCTTTACAACTTCTTTTTTCAACAACTTACAGGATGCAAAGTGACGAGGTAATGTCTCTCTTTCTAGTTACGTAGCGGTAGTTTTTGATGTGTGACAACAAGCAATTTTTGGAAAACTTAGTATCGTAGTTTTGTAGCCGGCTATATCTACTTACAGCCCGGTGATCTAAGACGTGTCTGAATAATATAAATTTGCTCAAGTTTTAATTGTCTTGTTCCTGAAGTTGAGTATCCAGGCCAGTCCAGCCCTGTCCGACCCGACCATGAAGCTAAGGAATAGCATTTATAGATAACCTATTTTGATGCTATAAAACTCATCTTAAAGTGTGTATTTCCATCAGGCATATTTCTAAAAGTGAGACTTTTTTGTAAATACTTAGAAACTCCTCAAAGTCCCTTTAAGTGCGCGAGTTTCAGAGCTAAACCAAGGAGCTGTACTCTGATGTTTAATACTTTCTTGTCTCGGTGGGACAATTTAATTGAATATAATCCATTTAAAAACATTCAAATCACCTACATATAATTATTTGATCTAAACTCAGAGAACTCTGCTCAGGGTTCAGACCAGGAGCCTGCAGGGTTAACCTGAGTTAGGACTGACCTGCAGGTTTCTGAAATCAGTGTGCGATCAGCTCACAACTTTTTAAAGAAGTGTAATCAGCCTTTGGCGTAGGGTTGATGTGATGATGCGTGGTGTCTTCACCACCCTGTGAGAGCGGCGGGTGCTGCTGGATGGCGTGGGATTGCTGCGTCTCTTTAGTGCACGCTGTTTCCTGCCCTCACATCCTGTGGTTGGTAATAAAGCCCAGGTGTGTCATTGACTGTGAAAGTCTTTTCAGCTCTCGGCTCACCTGAACAGGAGCAGAACTGCAGAGGCCTTTCAGCCCCTCGGCCTCGGGACACTCTGCTAAACGCCGCTTTGTGTGGGACGTCCCGTCCTTCAGAGTGTTTGCTGAAGAGATTTTCCTGCAGCCTTTCATGTGGCGGCAGTCTACTTTCATCTGAACAATAAAACAAAATGTCTTCCTCCTTCATTCATGAAAGATGAAAAGAAAGATTAACACGTGCGATAAAAGAGACAAAATGTGACAGGAAGATTAACGGGTTGTTGCTCTGCCCGCCATTATCAATGCCTCACTTCCTGTTTAAATACCTGGATCTACATTTATGACATAAAAAAACATCAACTGAAATGTATGTTTTTAAAAGTAATATATTGTTTTCATCCACATCTCCATCTGAATAACAATTATATATTCTTTATATTCACGTCTCCATCTATATAACAGTTATATTTTCTTTATATTAATTTCTCCATCAATATAACAGTTATATATTCTTTATATTCACGTCTCCATCTGAATAACAGTTTTATTTTCTTTATATTCACGTCTCCATTGATATAACAGTTATATATTCTTTATATTAATTTCTCCATTAATATAACAGTTATATATTCTTTATATTCACGTCCCCATTGATATAACAGTTGTATATTCTTTATATTCACGTCTCCATCTAATTAACAGTTATATATTCTTTATATTAATTTCTCCATCAATATAACAGTTATATATTCTTTATATTCACGTCTCCATCTAATTAACAGTTTTATTTTTTTATTTTCTTTATATTCACGTCTCCATCTATATAACAGGCATAGTTACACATTCTTTATTTTCTTTAATATTCTCATCTGCGGTTATTGTACGCAGGTGAGGAGGTGGTAGGACAGCCCAAAGACGACCTTCTGGATGTTGCTCCTTGTCTCTCTGCTGGGCCTGGCTCAGATGTGTAAAACTTTCACCGTGGCTTCAGTCAAACTGTTCAGTCCGTTTCTTATTTATGCTGAGCATTCAAGTGGGGATTTTTAAGTGAGGACTTTTCATTTTAAATTCATTTTAAAACTTTCTCATTGGGACGCTCATGATGGGATTGTATTGTTTCATTGTTCTTGTTGGGACGTTGAGACTTTTCAGTTCTGGGGCTCTAATTTTGTAGACCAGGAAAAGGTGTGGCGCGCCTGTCCAAGGCACACGTTACGAATAAAGATTAAAACTGAGAAATATGGGCAATGACAGGTAAATCATTCAGACACCAAGTGACTTATTTATTTTGCGAGCATCTCTCTCTTTTTGCCTTTCACATAAAAAGAGCATTTGTTTCTGTTCATTTATACATTCAAACTTTACTAACATTCAGCAAAGGGTTATAAGTTAAACAATTTAGAGACTAAATTAGTACTAAAACTTAAAGATAATATAGATAAAAGTATATAACTAAAACTAAATTTACAGTTTCTGTCAAAATGATCACTCTTGTAATGTTAGCTTAAACTCTCTGTGGCCTCCATCCTTTGCTCTGGTCCATATCGTGGAGTTTGGTGGGGGGCCGTGTGGAGAAGAGAGAAGATCGGCACTGCCTCTGCCTGGAGCTGCATGAACAGAGCCTGAGTCAGCTGAAGATGGAAAAACTGTGAAAAGAACTTTGCAGCCCTTCAGGTCACTCTTCAAAAATGGTGGGGTCTCTTCACTGAACTTGGATCCATAATTTTGGCACAGGTTGTGTTCCTTCAAAGTTGTATGAGTGAAGATAAATGGATCGGTATAAAGCAGGCCATTAATTCGTATTCAGATTAAAGATTTTAAATGTATTTTAATGGAACATCAGAGTTTAATCAAATGTTAAAGATTTTACACATGGTTAAAACACAAAAATTCCACCAGAGTTTTAGTTCAAAGCTTTATTAAGAAATTACAAACGTATTTATAAAACTAAGATAACTGGAAATGACAGACAAAAAAACTCATAAATAATAAAAAAGTACACAATTATGAATTATTTAAGCTCTATATTTTACATCTGATTTAAATTACAATCTATCAAGCCCTTTGGTTACACTCAGTTCAGTTATTTGATGTTTTAAAAGAATATATGAGAAATAAAATAAAGTTAAAAAAAGAATAAAACCAGTGTATTTTAATGTAAAAGTTAAATAAAAAACCAAACCAAAAATGGTTTGGTTTTTTGGTGGTATGTGTGATAGCTGCATCTGGTATCTGTGTTTCTTCTGCATGATAGTGACATTTGTGTGTTGTGTGGAATGATAACCGTGTGTCGGCTGCACAACAGATTCATGACAGCTAAATGTTATCAGCTTGTCGTCTGTGTGTTGGCTACTTTGGAAGCTGCGTCTTGACTGCGTGTTGAATCATGTCTGTGTGAAAGCTGTGCATTTTCTGCATAGTAGATGCATGTTGGCTGTGTGTTGTCTGTGCAGTGGATAGTAATAGCTGCAAATGCGTGCATATTTGCCATGTGTCATTATAGCTGTTGGTCTGCTGCATGATGGCTGAGTGGCATTTGTGTGTTGGCTGCAAAATGGCTGCATGATGGCTGTGTGTTTTTTGCATGAAAGCTTTACAATTATTGCCTGTTTTCTTCTCGATAGCATGCTTTTTCATTATGTAGGCTGTTTTCTCTCTCTGAATACTGCATGTTGTCCGTGTGACAGCTGCATAATAGCTGCTTTAGAAGTGTGACAGCTCTGTGAACGATGTCTTTGTCTGTGTATGAGCTGAGTGTCAGCCGTGGTTTGGCTGCATGTTGGCTGCCTTTGATTGTGTGATAGCTGCATGTCAGCCACACAATGGCTGCATGTTATGCGCTTGTTTGCTGCTTGAAAGCTGCACCTTGGCTGCATGTTGAATGTTGTCTGTGTGACAGCTGTGCATTATCTGCTGATGGATGCATTTTGGCTGCATGTTGTCTGTGTAATAGGTTGTAAAAGCTACATGTTGTCTGCCTGAAAGTTATTTATTGTCTCTGAAAGCTATATTTGAATGTTGAATGTTGAATGAATGTTTCCAGCTAGATAGCTATGTGTATTCTGCGTTTTGTCTCAAGACAGCTTTCTGCATGATAGCTGAGTTACATCTGTGCATTGTCTGTGTGTTGGCTGTGTGTTGGCTGCATGCCAGCTCTGTTTGTCTGGCTGATACTGCTATGTTGTCTGTGTGAAAGCTGCTAGTTGTCTGCTGAAGAGGTTTTTTTCTCCTTGATAGTCAGGTCAAACTTTGCCATAGGTGCATGTTGGCTGCGTGATTGCTTAATGTTTGTGTTACACCTGACTGATTGCTGCATGTTGTATGTATAGCTAAATGACAGGTGCATGTTTTCTACAAGACAGCTGTGTTTGGTCAGCGTATGTCTAAGACCCTGTTTACACAAATACAGAGAGTTTTCATTGTGTTTTCGCCTCCCGTTTACACAAGAACGGGACCCAGAGTGCCTGAATCCACAAACGTTTGAAACCAGTAGGGTCCAGAGTGGAGAGTTTTGAAAAACGTATCCAGACATGTCTTCATGTAGAAGAGATTTAGTGTTTCAGAGTGAAACGCCACATGCGCAATGATCTTTCACTTAAAAGCTGCTTGCACATACCAGGAACAACAACAACAACAACAACAACAACAACAACAACAACAACAACAACAACAACAACAGCTTCAGTCATCTATGGAGTAACACGTGCTGCTTACTGTGCTCGGTCTCCTATCCAGACAAAAATATCCAGGAAGATTAGTTTGTCTTCACCGGACAGCTTACCCGTGTTGTAAACAGTGTTGGTCAAACTACTTTAAAAAAGTAATTTGTTCTAGTAACTACTTACTTTCCAAAAAAAGTAATTGAATTACTAACAGAATTACTCCTTCATAAATATCTCTCTCTAGAGAGAGTAACTGATGCTTTTTAACTGTGTGTCTCCGTCTCTGTGTCCTTCCTTGTTGTTACCTGCTGCAGCAGCTCTGACATCATCAGCTAAGTTCTCGGTGTTTTTGGTCTCTAGATTTTAGATTTACTAACAACAGACAAACACTTTGCTTTAGGACGTAATGGACACTTCACGTGTGTGTTCTTGACTTTTACCTCTTGTATTTCCATCCTGAAAACTCCAGTTTTAACTCCACAGACGCTCAGGACTCACTATTGCTGCAGCTAGCCATGTTTCCAGATTTTGAGATTGAAATAAACATTTTTAAAGAGAGAAACCTACGTGATGAATGTTTTAATTTCTTTTATCCACGTTTCAAAATGATATTTCTTCTTTTTGTCTCTTAATTTACTTATTTAACATCCTTTAGTTTGGAGGTGGAATATACTTTTCTTTACACAGATGTGAAGGGAGGGGCTGCTGTAGTTTGTAACTCTTTTATTGCTAAACAGTCTAACATTGATTTTTGTGACCAAAAAGACTTTTCAGGTTTTTATCTAAGTTGTACCTTAATCCTCTACAGCTTTATTATGGTGAAAACAGTTGTAGCTACATTAAAAATTAATTTAATTCTGACTATAAGGTTTTTTTTTTAGGTGGAAACATCATCAGTGAAATTTAAATTTGTGTTTGGGTTGGTTAAAATAATTTTAATAACTTCTGAATCGGGTTTATATTGACGGTAGATCATGCACCAGATTCCTCCTTGGTTTGGGGAAACAACAAGCCCAAATGAGCCACTGCTCTATTAGTACAAGCCCAAAAAAGTGCAATCCACAACTCCATGCAAGTTAGAAAAAGAAGAAGCTGAAGGTTACTTATAATAAGCGGACCTGGCAACTCAGGCATCTTCTTTTCCCATGTGTCTGTTAGCGGTGCAGCTCCTGCGGTGTCTCACTGAGCGATGCAGGTTGGATATCAGCTGTGCATTCTGGCTATATCTTCACTCCATGAAACCTCCATGTTAACTGCATGTTGCCTGCGAGTTAGCTGTGTAATAAGTAAACATTCTCTATATGATAAATATGTTTTTTGTGTGATAGCTGAAATAAAGCTGTGTGTTGCCTTTGTGATACCCCCTCATATCTGCTTGTTGGCCATTTGTCCATGTTATACATGCTAGTTAGTCAGTGTGATTGCTTTGGATGCTTGTTATCTGCTTGTAGGCTGCATCTGTGTGATAGATCCATGTTGGCTGTGTGTAAGCTTTGTGTTGGCTGAATATTGGCTGTGTATATGCTGTATATTTTCTGCGTGTTAGCTCCATGTTGGCTGTGTGTAAGTTTTGTGCTGACCACTGCATGTATTGAAATTTGTGTTTGGCATGCAGTTTAACAGATAATGGGATTTTAGACTGAGTATGATTATGTGTCTTACACATGAAGAATCCAGAGAATAGAAGTCCCACCTGTAAATACCTTGAGCTCAGTGTGTCCAGTGCATGTCACAACCAAGATAAGCTGTAAAATGATTGAGAAATATATTCAGCTTGTTTCAGAGGGAATGTATGTCCACATCAGTAGAATGTGTCACAAACCTTATTAATACAGTATAGTGACACTTCCTGTTAATGCCTTTCAAAGTAAAAGCGTGGTTTGGCCAGTTAAAAGTGAAGGCTTTTGAAATGTTCTCGAAGCTCTGGTCAAGGTCAAACCTTTGGATGGGAAACGGGCCTGAAACAGCAATTTCTCTGGATTAGTCTGGTTTGGTTCAGATATCTGATGGCGTTTGGACCAGCTCCTCAGGGGGGCCTGTCTTCTTCTGGCCCCGCCCCTTTTGCTGGCCTGTGGTTTCCCTGTGCCCTGATTGGTTCACGTCTCTGGAGTACCTCTTGCACCTGCAGGATGTCACTGCGGTGATCTTGTAGGTTCGGGAGGAGCCATCCTGGCACTGCAGGCCGATTCGTTGGGTTCTGGTTCGTTCAATGACGCAGCGCCACTCTTGGGCATCCCGGCGGCTCCAGTACCTGCCGTTATAAGTCCCGCCCCCGATCCAGTTTGGCAGCAGGTGATTGGGCAGACACTCCCCGGCACAGACGAGCTCTTTGATTGGACTGCTGCTCGTGCACTGACCGTCAGAGATGTACTTGGTGGAGCGGAGCTCCCTGCAGCCCACTGCACTCTGGTCTGGTCTCTCTAATGCATACACGGGAATATCATACATTTAAAATTATTATTATATTATAATTAGTGCTGTCAGGCGATTAAAAAAATTTAATCTAATTAATGCACTACAGTGACAGCCCTAATTATAATTATAATTTTTTCTTCAGAACATTTTAATAATGCAGCCAAATGAGCTCTTGTCCTTTAGTACATACATCTAGTATATGTATGCTTTGACTAAAGGGAAAAACAAGTGTAAAAAACAATAAATTAATGAAAATCACAGCATAAATCACTACATAGTGATTGATTTAAAGGAACAAAAGAGCCAAAAAAAAAAAAACCCCAATGAGATAAAACCAGTGCTAAACACAATATAAAATTAATGATTAAAGCTAATAACAACATTGGAACATTAATTGTTAATTAATTATTAAACGCTATGAAAAAAAAAACAGAAAAAAAATCAATAATTATTGATCTAAGGTTACATAAAATCAGAATATAAATCAATAATCAATGACTGATCAAAGGCTACAATTAAAGCAGAGCATAGATCAATTAATAATGGTGAATAAAAAGAGCAATTAAAGCAGAACATAAATAAATAATTGATTGATTAAAAGCTACATTAAACCAGAATATAAATCAATAATTAATGACTGATTAAAAGTTACTAAATCTGCAGTATAAATCTGTGATTACTGATTG
The DNA here is from genome assembly GCA_036419115.1 of Scarus forsteni. Taxonomy (NCBI): domain Eukaryota; kingdom Metazoa; phylum Chordata; class Actinopteri; order Labriformes; family Labridae; genus Scarus; species Scarus forsteni. The sequence continues at coordinate 9,883,753 of JAZDUH010000147.1, read as the reverse complement.
ATAAAAGGTTATATAAAAGCAGAATATAGATCAATAGTTATTTATTATTAATTGAAAATCAATTAATAATGGTGGATAAAAGAAGCAATTAAAGCAAAACAAAATCAATAATTAATGATTTATTAAAAGTTACATAAAAAATATAGCTCAATAATTAATGACTGAACAATAGCCTAGAACTTAGTCTATATTCCTATACCCCCCCCCCACACACACACACACCAGCACACACACACACACACACACACACACACCTGGTGACCTCATCCTTGGCTCACCTGTGCCCGGGTCATGTGACCTCCTCCCGGCGCTCCTGGCCTGATTGGACTCCTCCTGGACTGGATCATCCTGAGCCTCCCTGACTGGATCAGAACTCACCGACTCTGTGGCGTCGTTTTGCACGAATGAACTGCACACGCTCAGAAGCAGTAAAAGCACGACCAGCAAGAGGCCACCTGCAGAGCGGAGCATCGTGGACACCTGGACCACACCTGGAACACACCTGGATGTCACACCTGGACCACACCTGGATGTCACACCTGGATATCACACCTGGATGTCACACCTGGATGTCACACCTGGATCACGCCGAGTTAATGAGCAGAGGGTCTGATCTGCCGGTGGGACACCTGCAGAGTGAGAGAGTGAGTCACCTGCAGCATCTTAAATATCTCTGAGGAAAGAATGAATGAATGAGTGCGAGGGCGGGGCCAGCAAGGACACACCTGAACAACAAGGGGGTGGGTGGTGGCAGCAAGGGGGGGAGGGCAGCAAGGACACACCTGAACAACAACAACATGGGGGGGCGGGGGTGGTTCACCTGCGGGATATCTCACCACAGTGGGATTCAGACATCCAAGATAACTAAAGCCCGGCTTGACTAAACTCCTCCTGCTCGCTGGCTCAGTGATGGAGCATCTTGGTCCAGATTAAACTATTTTTAATGCTCATTCACGACTTCCTTGAAAGATCAGAGCACAGAGAATCTGATGGAAACAGGGAAGACGCGTGTGTTCATCATATAATCAGTCTCTAAAACTTAAAAATATCATGTATTTGTCTCACTGTATAACTCATTCTCTTCTGAACTGCAGAATATTGTAACATGCTGTTTGCTTGAACAAAAACATGATTAAACTAATATCCTCTGATAATTTTTTAAAAGGAACTTTTCTAAATATAGCTGTTGTTCTAAAAGTTAATAGAGGCTAGATTTTAATGTTTTTTAAATTTAAAACAATGATGATTGTTTGTTTTTTTGAATGTGAGAAAAGACCCAAAGCTATGGCAGTATTTAAAGATCTGTTTAGTAATAAATAATGATAAGATTATATGAACTAAAACCATTGTGTCAATTAGATATGGTTAAATATGAACACAAGATGTTTTGTTGTGTTTTGTATAGTGGTGTAAGGTTCATTTTTATGTAACTGTCTATTAAAGTGTAAATTACTCTTGTTTTCTGATAGAGATTACATGGTACTTTATTATTGTAAAACGGAGGAAGATCATATTATTGCTTTTCTGCTCCTTTTCACATGAGGTTTGATTTCATGTGTGCCATTTGTCTTTGAACTTGGCAACAAGTTAAGTTTATCATCTAGACTAGGAAAGGGTGTGTTATTAAGAGGGAGGACAATTATCTGCTTTTATATCATATTGATGACTGATTGACCTTTTCAACTTTGACATGTGTGATAATCTCAGCACCAACAGTGCACTACTCATCATACTAAAAGAGGACTTCTGATGTTCCTATATTATTAACAATATGACCCAAAGTCCTCAGAATAATTATCCTTTTAAGGGAACTAACACAAAATACATGATAATTTGGGTCATCTTGATGATTTGCTTGCTACTCTTGATATGTGTTCCCTTTGGTTTAAATCATACTATTCTCTTTCATCCTCATTTTAAAGGGTCTCTAAGTTCAACAACATTTGGTGGAGGCATGAACACCTTAGCAATAAATGATTAAAAATGAGAGGGCTAGTTAAAAACAGCGAGGTTGAACATGATTTAGAATCAGAGGGTAGGTAAAATCAGTCTGGTTTAAAACTGACTTCAAATCAGAGGGCTGGTTAAAAACAGTCAGGTTTAAAACTGACTTCAAATCAGAGGGCTGGTTAAAAACAGTGTGGTTTAAACATGATTTAGAATCAGAGGGTAGGTAAAATCAGTCTGGTTTAAAACTGACTTCAAATCAGAGGGCTGGTTAGAACAGTCTGGTTTACAAATGATTATAAATCAGAGCGCTGGTTAAAAACAGTCTGATTTAAACCTGACTTCAAATCAGAGGGCTGGTAAGAACAGTATGATTTAAACATGATTTAAAATCAGAGGGCTGGTTAAAACAGTGTGGTTTAAACATGATTTAAAATCAGAGGGTTGGTAAAATCAGTCAGATTTATAACTGATTTGAAATCAGAGGGCTGGTAAAAAGAGTCTGTTTTATACCTGATTTAAAATCAGAGGGTTCGTAAAATCAGTCTGATTTAAACATCATTTAACATCAGAGGGTTGGTCAAAACAGTCTGATTTAAACATGATTTCACATCAGAGGGTTTGTAAAATCAGTCTGATTTAAGCCTGATTTAAGATCAGAGGGTTGGTAAGAACAGTCTGGTTTAAAAGTAATTATAAATCAGATGGCTGGATAAAAACAGTCTGGTTTAAACATAATTGAGAATCAGAGTGTTGGTAAAATCAGCCTTGTTCAAACAGGATTTGAAATCAGAGGGTTGGTTAAAACAGTCTAGCTTAAACATGATTTGAAATCAGAGGGTTGGTAAAATCAGTCTGATTTGAACATGATTTAAAATGTGAGGGTTGGTAAAATAAGTCTGTTTTCAACCTGTATTAAAATCACAGGGTTGGTAAAAACAGTCTCATTTAAACATAATTTAAAATCAGAGGGCTGGTAAGAACAGTCTGGTTGAAAAGTGATTAGAAATCAGAGGGTTGCTAAAATCAGTCTGTTTTAAACCTGATTTAAAATTAGAGGGCTGACTAAAACAGTCTGGTTTAAACATGATTTATCATCAAAGGGTTTGTAAAGTCAGTCTGATTTAAAACTGATTTAAAATCAGAGGGCTGGTAAGGACAGTCTCGTTTAAAACTGACCTCAAATCAGAGGGTTGGTAAAATCAGTCTGATTTAAACCTAATTTAAAATCAGAGGATTAGTAAAAACAGTCTGTTTTGAACCTGATTTAAAATCAGAGGGTTGGTAAAATCAGTCTGATTTAAACAATTTGAAATCAGAGGGTCGGTAAAAACAGTCTGATTTAAACCTGATTCAGAATCAGAGGGCTGGTAAAAACAGTCTGGTTTAACACTGACTTCAAATCAGAGGGCTGGTTAAAAACAGTCAGGTTTAAAACTGACTTCAAATCAGAGGGCTGGTTAGAACAGTCTGGTTTACAAATGATTATAAATCAGAGCGCTGGTTAAAAACAGTCTGATTTAAACCTGACTTCAAATCAGAGGGCTGGTAAGAACAGTATGATTTAAACATGATTTAAAATCAGAGGGCTGGTTAAAACAGTGTGGTTTAAACATGATTTAAAATCAGAGGGTTGGTAAAATCAGTCAGATTTATAACTGATTTGAAATCAGAGGGCTGGTAAAAAGAGTCTGTTTTATACCTGATTTAAAATCAGAGGGTTCGTAAAATCAGTCTGATTTAAACATCATTTAACATCAGAGGGTTGGTAAAAACAGTCTGATTTAAACATGATTTCACATCAGAGGGTTTGTAAAATCAGTCTGATTTAAGCCTGATTTAAGATCAGAGGGTTGGTAAGAACAGTCTGGTTTAAAAGTAATTATAAATCAGAGGGCTGGATAAAAACAGTCTGGTTTAAACATAATTGAGAATCAGAGTGTTGGTAAAATCAGCCTTGTTCAAACAGGATTTGAAATCAGAGGGTTGGTTAAAACAGTCTAGCTTAAACATGATTTGAAATCAGAGGGTTGGTAAAATCAGTCTGATTTGAACATGATTTAAAATGTGAGGGTTGGTAAAATAAGTCTGTTTTCAACCTGTATTAAAATCACAGGGTTGGTAAAAACAGTCTCATTTAAACATAATTTAAAATCAGAGGGCTGGTAAGAACAATCTGGTTGAAAAGTGATTAGAAATCAGAGGGTTGCTAAAATCAGTCTGTTTTAAACCTGATTTAAAATTAGAGGGCTGACTAAAACAGTCTGGTTTAAACATGATTTATCATCAAAGGGTTTGTAAAGTCAGTCTGATTTAAAACTGATTTAAAATCAGAGGGCTGGTAAGGACAGTCTGGCTTAAAATGACGTCAAATCAGAGGGCGTGTAAGAACAGTCTGGTTTAAAAGTGATTAAAAATCAGAGGGCTGGTTAAAACAGTCTGGTTTAAACATGATTTAAAATCAGAGGGTCGGTAAAAACAGTCTCGTTTAAAACTGACCTCAAATCAGAGGGTTGGTAAAATCAGTCTGATTTAAACCTAATTTAAAATCAGAGGATTAGTAAAAACAGTCTGTTTTGAACCTGATTTAAAATCAGAGGGTTGGTAAAATCAGTCTGATTTAAACAATTTGAAATCAGGGGGTTGGTAAAAAACAGTCTGATTTAAACCTGATTCAGAATCAGAGGGCTGGTAAAAACACTCTGGTTTAACACTGACTTCAAATCAGAGGGCTGGTAAGAACAGTCTGGTTTAAAAGTGATTATAAATCAGATGGCTGGTTTAAACAGTCTGGTGTAAACAAGATTTAAAATCTCAGGGTCGGTAAAAACATTCTGATTTAAAACTGACTTCAAATCAGAGGGTCGGTAAAAATCAATCTGATTTAAAACTGACCTCAAATCAGAGGGTTGGTAAAATCAGTCAGATTTAAACCTGATTTAAAATCAGAGGGTTTAAAATGAGTCTTATTTAAACATAATTTGAAATCAGGGGGTTGGTAAAAACAGTCTGGTTTAACACTGACTTCAAATCAGAGGGCTGGTAAGAACAGTCTAGATCAAAAGAGATTATAAATCGGGCTGGTTAAAAACAGTCTGGTTTAAACATGATTTAGAATCAGAGGGTTGGTAAAATCAGTCTGTTTTAAACATGATTTAAAATCAGAGGGTTGGTAAAATGAGTCTGATTTAAACACATTGTGAAATCAGGCGGTTGGTAAAAACAGTCAGATTTAAACCTGATTTAGAATCAGAGGCCTGGTAAAAACAGTCTGGTTTAACACTGACTTCGAATCAGAGGGCTGGTAAGAACAGTCTGGTTTAAAAGTGATTATAAGTCAGAGGGCTGGTTAAAACAGTCTGGTTTAAACATGGTAAAAAAAGGTCTGGTTTAAAAGAGATTATAAATCAGAGGGCTGGTAAAAATGGTCTGGTTTATACTTGACTTTTAATCAGAGGGCTGGTTTAAACAGTCTGGTGTAAACAAGATTTAAAATCAGAGGGTTGGTAAAAACAGTCTGATTTAAAACTGACTTCAAATCAGAGGGTTGGTAAAAATCAGTCTGATTTAAACTTGCTTTAAAATCAAGGGGTTGGTAAAAACAGTCTGGTTCAAACATGATTTAAAATCAGAGGGTTGGCAAGAACAGTCTGTTTTAAACCTGATTTAAAATCAGGGGTTGATAAAAACAGTCTATTTTAACCTGACTTCAAATCAGTCTGATTAAAACATGATTCCAAATCAGAGGGTGGGTAAAAACAGTCTGATTTAAACCTGATTTAAAATCAGAGGGTTGATAAAATCAGTCTGATTTAAACATGATCTAAAATCAGGGGGTTGGTACAAACAGTCTGTTTTAAACCTGATTTAGAATAAGAGGCCTGGTTATAAACATCGAGGTTGAACATGATTTAAAATCACAGGGTTGGTAAGATCAGTCTTGACCAAAAGTGATTACAAATCAAAGGGCTGGTAAGAAACGTGTGACATAAAACTGACTTCAAATCAGAGGGCTGGTTCGACAGTCTGGTTTAAAAGTGATTATAAATAAGAGTGCTGGTAAGAACAGTCTGGTTTAAAACTGAATTCAAATCAGAGGGCCGGTAAAATCAGTCTGTTTTAACCTGACGTCAAATCAGAGGGCTGGTAACAACAGTCTGGATCAAAAGAGATTATAAATCAGAGGGCTGGTTAAAACAGTCTGGTTTAAACATGATTTAGAATCAGAGGGTTGGTAAAATCAGTCTGTTTTAAACCTGATTTAAAATCAAAGGGTTGGTAAAATCAGTCTGATTTAAACATAATTTAAAATCAGGGGATTGGAGAAAAAAAAGTCAGATTTAAACCTCATTTAGAATCAGAGGCTGGTAAAAACTGTCTGGTTTAAAAGAGATTATAAATCAGAGGGCTGGTAAAAAACGGTCTGGTTTATAATTTACTTTTAATCAGAGGGCTGGTTTAAACAGTCTGGTGTAAACATGATTTAAAATCAGAGGGTCGGTAAAAACAGTCAGATTTAAACCTGACCTCAAATCAGAGGGTTGGTAAAATCAACCCTCTGATTTAAACTTGCTTTAAAATCAAGGGGTTGGTAAAAACAGTCTGGTTCAAACATGTTTTAAAATCAGAGGGTTGGCAAGAACAGTCTGTTTTAAACCTGATTTAAAATCAGGGGTTGATAAAAACAGTCTATTTTAACCTGACTTCAAATCAGAGGGCTGGTTAAAACAGTCTGGTTTAAACATGGTAAAAAAAGGTCTGGTTTAAAAGAGATTATAAATCAGAGGGCTGGTAAAAATGGTCTGGTTTATACTTGACTTTTAATCAGAGGGCTGGTTTAAACAGTCTGGTGTAAACAAGATTTAAAATCAGAGGGTTGGTAAAAACAGTCTGATTTAAAACTGACTTCAAATCAGAGGGTTGGTAAAAATCAGTCTGATTTAAACTTGCTTTAAAATCAAGGGGTTGGTAAAAACAGTCTGGTTCAAACATGATTTAAAATCAGAGGGTTGGCAAGAACAGTCTGTTTTAAACCTGATTTAAAATCAGGGGTTGATAAAAACAGTCTATTTTAACCTGACTTCAAATCAGTCTGATTAAAACATGATTCCAAATCAGAGGGTGGGTAAAACAGTCTGATTTAAACATGATTTAAAATCAGAGGGTTGATAAAATCAGTCTGATTTAAACATGATCTAAAATCAGGGGGTTGGTACAAACAGTCTGTTTTAAACCTGATTTAGAATAAGAGGCCTGGTTATAAACATCGAGGTTGAACATGATTTAAAATCACAGGGTTTGTAAGATCAGTGTTGACCAAAAGTGATTACAAATCAAAGGGCTGGTAAGAAACGTGTGACATAAAACTGACTTCAAATCACAGGGCTGGTTACAGTCTGGTTTAAAAGTGATTATAAATAAGAGTGCTGGTAAGAACAGTCTGGTTTAAAACTGAATTCAAATCAGAGGGCCGGTAAAATCAGTCTGTTTTAACCTGACGTCAAATCAGAGGGCTGGTAACAACAGTCTGGATCAAAAGAGATTATAAATCAGAGGGCTGGTTAAAACAGTCTGGTTTAAACATGATTTAGAATCAGAGGGTTGGTAAAATCAGTCTGTTTTAAACCTGATTTAAAATCAAAGGGTTGGTAAAATCAGTCTGATTTAAACATAATTTAAAATCAGGGGATTGGAGAAAAAAAAGTCAGATTTAAACCTGATTTAGAATCAGAGGCTGGTAAAAACTGTCTGGTTTAAAAGAGATTATAAATCAGAGGGCTGGTAAAAAACGGTCTGGTTTATAATTGACTTTTAATCAGAGGGCTGGTTTAAACAGTCTGGTGTAAACAAGATTTAAAATCAGAGGGTCGGTTAAAACAGTCTGATTTAAAACTGACTTCAAATCAGAGAGTTGGTAAAATCAACCCTCTGATTTAAACTTGCTTTAAAATCAAGGGGTTGGTAAAAACAGTCTGGTTCAAACATGTTTTAAAATCAGAGGGTTGGCAAGAACAGTCTGTTTTAAACCTGATTTAAAATCAGGGGTTGATAAAAACAGTCTATTTTAACCTGACTTCAAATCAGAGGGCTGGTAAGAACAGTCTGGATCAAAACTGATTTTAATCAGAGGGCTGGTTAAAAACAGTCTGGTTTAAACATGATTTAGAATCATAGGGTTGGTAAACACAGTCTGATTTAAAACTGACTTCAAATCAGAGGGTTGGTAAACAGTCTGTTTTAAACCTGATTTAGAATCAGAAGGCTGGTAAAAACAGTCTGATTTAAACATGATTTAACATCAAAGGGTTGGTAAGGACAGTCTGGCTTAAAATGATGTCATATCAGTGGGCGTGTAAGAACGATCTGGTTTAAAAGTGATTAAAAATCAGAGGGCTGGTAAAAACAGTCTGGTTTAAACTTGACTTCTAATCAGAGGGCTGGATAAAACAGTCTGGTTTAAACATGATTTAAAATCAGAGGGTCGGTAAAAACAGTCAGATTTAAACCTGACCTCAAATCAGAGGGTTGGTAAAATCAGTCAGATTTAAACCTGATTTAAAATCAGAGGCCTGGTAAAAACAGTCTGGTTTAACACTGACTTCAAATCAGAGGGCTGGTAAGAACAGTCTGGTTTAAACATGATTTAGAATCATAGGGTTGGTAAAAAAAAGGTCTGGTTTAAAAGGCATTATAAATCAGAGGGCTGGTAAAAACGGTCTGGTTTATAATTGACTTTTAAGCAGAGGGCTGGTTTAAACAGTCTGGTGTAAACAAGATTTAGAATCAGAGGGTTGGTAAAAACAGTCTGAGTTAAAACTGACTTCAAATCAGAGGGTTGGTAAAAATCAGTCTGATTTAACCTTACTTTAAAATCAAGGGGTTTGTAAAAACAGTCTGGTTCAAACATGATTTAAAATCAGAGGGTTGGCAAGAACAGTCTGTTTTAAACCTGATTTAAAATCAGTGGTTGATAAAAACAGTCTATTTTAACCTGACTTCAAATCAGAGGGCTGGTAAGAACAGTCTGGATCAAAAGTGATTTAAACATGATTTAACATCTGAGGGTTGGTAAAATCAGTCTGATTTAAACGTGATTTAAAATCAGACGGCTGGTTAAAACAGTCTGGTTTAAACATGATTTAAAATCAGAGGGTTGGTTAAAATAGTCTGATTTAAAACTGACTTCAAATCAGAGGGTTGGTAAAATCAGTCTGATTTAAACATGATTTAAAATCAGAGGGTTGGTAAAAACAGTCTGATTTAAAACTGAATTCAAATCAGAGGGTTGGTAAAATCAGTCTGATTTAAACATGATTTAAAATCAGGGGGTTGGTAAGAACAGTCTGGTTCAAACATGATTTAAAATAAGAGGGTTGATAAAAACAATCTGGTTTGAACATGATTTGAAATCAGAGGGTTGGTAAAAACAGTCTGTTTTAAACATGATTTAAAATCAGAGGGTTGGTGAAATCACTCTGATTTAAACATAATATAAAATCAGAGGGTTGGTAAAAACAGTTTGTTTTAAACCTGATTTAGAATCACAGGGCTGGTAAAAACTGTCTGGTTCAAAAGTGACTATAAATAAGAGGGCTGGTAAGAACAGTCTGGTTTAACACTGACTTCAAATCAGAAGGCTGGTTAAAACAGTCTGATTTAAACATGATTATAAATCAGAGGGATGGTAAAAACAGTCTGTTTTAAACCTGATTGAAAATCAGAGGGTTGGTAAAATCAGTCTGGATCAAAAGTGATTATAAATAAGAGAGCTGGTAAGAACAGTCTGGGTTAAAAGTATTTATAATTCAGAGGGCTGGTTCAAAACAGTCTGGTTAAAACATGATTTAGAATGAGAGGGTTGGTAAAATCAGTCTGATTTAATACCTGATTTAAAATCAGAGGGTTGTGAAAAACAGTCTGTTTTAAACATGATTATAAATCAGAGGGTTGATAAAATCAGTCTGATTTAAACATGATTTAAAATCAGGGGGTTGGTAAGAACAGTCTGGTTCAAACATGATTTAAAATAAGAGGGCTGGTAAATCAGTCTGGTTTAAACATGATTTAACATCAGAGGGTTGGTAAAATCAGTCTGATTTAAACGTGATTTAAAATCAGACGGCTGGTTAAAACAGTCTGGTTTAAACATGATTTAAAATCAGAGGGTTGGTAAAAACAGTCTGATTTAAAACTGACTTCAAATCAGAGGGTTGGTAAAATCAGTCTAATTTAAACATGCTTAAAATTCAGGGGGTTGGTAAAAACAGTCTGATTTAAAACTGACTTCAAATCAGCGATCTGGTAGGAACAGTCTGGGTTAAAAGTATTTATAATTCAGAGGGCTGGTTCAAAACAGTCTGGTTAAAACATGATTATAAATCAGAGGGTTGATAAAATCAGTCTGATTTAATACCTGATTTAAAATCAGAGGGTTGATTAAATCAGTCTGATTTAAACATGATTTAAAATCAGGGGGTTGGTAAGAACAGTCTGGTTTAAACATGATTTAAAATCAGAGGGTTGTGAAAAACAGTCTGTTTTAAACATGATTATAAATCAGAGGGTTGATAAAATCAGTCTGATTTAAACATGCTTAAAATTCAGGGGGTTGGTAAAAACAGTCTGATTTAAAACTGACTTCAAATCAGCGATCTGGTAGGAACAGTCTGGGTTAAAAGTATTTATAATTCAGAGGGCTGGTTCAAAACAGTCTGGTTAAAACATGATTATTAATCAGAGGGTTGATAAAATCAGTCTGATTTAAAACTGACTTCAAATCAGAGGGTTGGTAAAATCAGTCTAATTTAAACATGCTTAAAATTCAGGGGGTTGATTAAATCAGTCTGATTTAAACATGATTTAAAATCAGGGGGTTGGTAAGAACAGTCTGGTTCAAACATGATTTAAAATAAGAGGGCTGGTAAATCAGTGTGGTTTAAACATGATTTAACATCAGAGGGTTGGTAAAATCAGTCTGATTTAAACGTGATTTTGAAATCAGACGGCTGGTTAAAACAGTCTGGTTTAAACATGATTTAAAATCAGAGGGTTGGTAAAAACAGTCTGATTTAAAACTGAATTCAAATCAGAGGGTTGGTAAAATCAGTCTGATTTAAACATGCTTAAAATTCAGGGGGTTGGTAAAAACAGTCTGATTTAAAACTGACTTCAAATCAGCGATCTGGTAGGAACAGTCTGGGTTAAAAGTATTTATAATTCAGAGGGCTGGTTCAAAACAGTCTGGTTAAAACATGATTATAAATCAGAGGGTTGATAAAATCAGTCTGATTTAATACCTGATTTAAAATCAGAGGGTTGGGAAAAACAGTCTGTTTTAAACATGATTATAAATCAGAGGGTTGATTAAATCAGTCTGATTTAAACATGATTTAAAATCAGGGGGTTGGTAAGAACAGTCTGGTTTAAACATGATTTAAAATCAGAGGGTTGTGAAAAACAGTCTGTTTTAAACATGATTATAAATCAGAGGGTTGATAAAATCAGTCTGATTTAAACATGCTTAAAATTCAGGGGGTTGGTAAAAACAGTCTGATTTAAAACTGACTTCAAATTAGAGGGCTGGTTAGAACAGTCTGGGTTAAAAGTATTTATAATTCAGAGGGCTGGTTCAAAACAGTCTGGTTAAAACATGATTATTAATCAGAGGGTTGATAAAATCAGTCTGATTTAATACCTGATTTAAAATCAGAGGGTTGGGAAAAACAGTCTGTTTTAAACATGATTATAAATCAGAGGGTTGATTAAATCAGTCTGATTTAAACATGATTTAAAATCAGGGGGTTGGTAAGAACAGTCTGGTTCAAACATGATTTAAAATAAGAGGGCTGGTAAATCAGTCTGGTTTAAACATGATTTAACATCAGAGGGTTGGTAAAATCAGTCTGATTTAAACGTGATTTAAAATCAGACGGCTGGTTAAAACAGTCTGGTTTAAACATGATTTAAAATCAGAGGGTTGGTAAAATCAGTCTGATTTAAACATGCTTAAAATTCAGGGGGTTGGTAAAAACAGTCTGATTTAAAACTGACTTCAAATCAGAGGGTTGGTCAAATCAGTCTGATTTAAACATGATTTAACATCAGAGGGTTGGTAAAAACAGTCTGTTTTACACATGATTTTAAATCAGAGGGTTGGCAAAATCAGTCAGATTTAAACAAAATGTAAAATCAGGGGGTTCGTAAAAACTGTCTGTTTTAAACCTGATTTAGAATGAGAGGGCTGGTAAGAACAGTCTGGTTTAACAATGACTGCAAATCAGAGGGCTCGTTAAAACAGTCAGGTTTAAAAATGATTAAAAATCAGAGGGTTGGGAAAAACAGTCTGATTTTAACCTGATTCAAAATCAGTGGTTGGTAAAATCAGTCTGGATCAAAAGTGATTATAAATAAGAGGGCTGGTAAGAACAGTCTAGTTTAAACATGATTATATATCAGAGGGTTGGTAAAAACAGTCTGTTTTAAACATGATTTAAAATCAGAGGGTTGGTAAAATCACTCTGATTTAAACATGATTTCAAATCAGAGGGTTGGTAAAATCAGTCTGGATCAAATGTGATCATGATTATAAGGGCTGGTAAGAAAAGTCTGGTTTAAAAGTATTTATAATTCAGAGGGCTGGTTTAAAACAGTCTGATTTAAACATGATTTAGAATCAGAGGGTTGGTAAAATCAGTCTGATTTAAACATGATTTAAAATCAGAAGGCCGGTTTAAACACTGGTTTGAACATGATTTAAAATCAGACGGTTGGTAAAAACACTCTGATTTAAACATGATTTCAATTCAGGGGGTTGGTAAGAACAGTCTGGTTCAGACTTGATTTAAAATCAGAGGGCTGGTAAGAAAGGTATGGTTTGAACATGATTTACAATCAGAGGGTTAGTGAAATCAGTCTGATTTAAACCTGATTTAAAATTAGAGGGTTGGCAAAATCAGTCTGTTTAAAACATGATTTAAAATCAGGGGGCTGGTAAAATCAGTCTGGTTCAAACATGATTTAAAACCAGAGGGCTGGTAAAAACAGTCTAATTTAAAACTGACTTCAAATTAGAGGGCTGGTTAGAACAGTCTGGGTTAAAAGTATTTATAATTCAGAGGGCTGGTTCAAAACAGTCTGGTTAAAACATGATTATAAATCAGAGAGTTGATAAAATCAGTCTGATTTAATACCTGATTTAAAATCAGAGGGTTGGGAAAAACAGTCTGTCTTAAACATGATTATAAATCAGAGGGTTGATTAAATCAGTCTGATTTAAACATGATTTAAAATCAGGGGGTTGGTAAGAACAGTCTGGTTCAAACATGATTTAAAATAAGAGGGCTGGTAAATCAGTCTGGTTTAAACATGATTTAACATCAGAGGGTTGGTAAAATCAGTCTGATTTAAACGTGATTTAAAATCAGACGGCTGGTTAAAACAGTCTGGTTTAAACATGATTTAAAATCAGAGGGTTGGTAAAATCAGTCTGATTTAAACATGCTTAAAATTCAGGGGGTTGGTAAAAACAGTCTGATTTAAAACTGACTTCAAATCAGAGGGTTGGTCAAATCAGTCTGATTTAAACATGATTTAACATCAGAGGGTTGGTAAAAACAGTCTGGTTCAAACATGATTTAAAATCAGAGGGTTGATAAAAACAGTCTGGTTTGAACATGATTTGAAATCAGAGAGTTGGTAAAAACAGTCTGTTTTAAACATGATTTAAAATCAGAGGGTTGGTAAAATCAGTCTGGATCAAAAGTGATTATAAATTAGAGAGCTGGTAAGAACAGTCTAGTTTATAACTGACTTCAAATCAGCAATCTGGTAAGAACAGTCTGTGTTAAAAGTATTTATAATTCAGAGGGCTCATTAAAACAGTCTGGTTAAAACATGATTTAGAATGAGAGGGTTGGTAAAATCAGTCTGATTTAATACCTGATTTAAAATCAGAGGGTTGTGAAAAAAAGTCTGTTTTAAACATGATTATAAATCAGAGGGTTGATAAAATCAGTCTGATTTAAACATGATTTAAAATCAAGGGGTTGGTAAGAACAGTCTGGTTCAAACATGATTTAAAATCAAAAGGCTGGTTCAAACAGTCTTGTTTAAACATGATTTAGAATCAGAGGGTTACTGAAATCAGTCTGATTTAAATATGATTTTGAATCAGAGGGTTGGTAAAATCAGTCTGATTTAAACATGATTATAAATCAGAGGGTTGGTAAAATCAGTCTGATTTAAACATGATTTAAAATAAGAAGGCTGGTTTAAACACTGGTTTCAACTTGATTTAAAATCAGAGGGTCGGTAAAACAGTCTGATTTAAACATGCCTTTAATTCAGGGGGTCGGTAAAAAACAGTCTGGTCCACACATGATTTAAAATCAGAGGGTTGATAAAAACAGTCTGGTTCAAACATGATTTGAAATCAGAGGGTTGGTAAAAACAGTCTGTTTTACACATGATTTTAAATCAGAGGGTTGGCAAAATCAGTCAGATTTAAACATAATTTAAAATCAGGGGGTTCGTAAAAACTGTCTGTTTTAAACCTGATTTAGAATGAGAGGGCTGGTAAGAACAGTCTGGTTTAACAATGACTGCAAATCAGAGGGCTCGTTAAAACAGTCAGGTTTAAAAATGATTAAAAATCAGAGGGTTGGAAAAAACAGTCTGATTTTAACCTGATTCAAAATCAGTGGTTGGTAAAATCAGTCTGGATCAAAAGTGATTATAAATAAGAGGGCTGGTAAGAACAGTCTAGTTTAAACATGATTATATATCAGAGGGTTGGTAAAAACAGTCTGTTTTAAACATGATTTAAAATCAGAGGGTTGGTAAAATCACTCTGATTTAAACATGATTTCAAATCAGAGGGTTGGTAAAATCAGTCTGGATCAAATGTGATCATGATTATAAGGGCTGGTAAGAAAAGTCTGGTTTAAAAGTATTTATAATTCAGAGGGCTGGTTTAAAACAGTCTGGTTTAAACATGATTTAGAATCAGAGGGTTGGTAAAATCAGTCTGATTGAAACATGATTTAAAATCAGAAGGCCGGTTTAAACACTGGTTTGAACATGATTTAAAATCAGACGGTTGGTAAAAACACTCTGATTTAAACATGATTTCAATTCAGGGGGTTGGTAAGAACAGTCTGGTTCAGACTTGATTTAAAATCAGAGGGCTGGTAAGAAAGGTATGGTTTGAACATGATTTACAATCAGAGGGTTAGTGAAATCAGTCTGATTTAAACCTGATTTAAAATTAGAGGGTTGGCAAAATCAGTCTGTTTAAAACATGATTTAAAATCAGAGGGTTGGGAAAAACAGTCTGTTTTAAACATGATTATAAATCAGAGGGTTGATTAAATCAGTCTGATTTAAACATGATTTAAAATCAGGGGGTTGGTAAGAACAGTCTGGTTCAAACATGATTTAAAATAAGAGGGCTGGTAAAGTCAGTCTGATTTAAACCTGATTTAATATCAGAGGGTTGTTAAACACAGTCTGTTTTAAACCTCATTTAAAATCAGAGGGTTGGTAAAATCAGTCTGATTTGAACATGTTTAAAATCAGGGGGTTGGTAAAATCAGTCTGGTTTAAACCTGATTTAGAATCAGAGGGCTGGTAAGAACAGTCTGGTTTATAAGTGATTATAAATCAGAGAGCTGGTTATAAACAGTCTGGTTAAAAGATGATTTAAAATCGGAGTGTTGGTAAAATCAGTCTGATTTAAACATGATTTTAAATCAGGGGGTTGGTAAAAATAGTCTGGTTTAAACCTGGTTTAGAATCAGAGGGCTGGTAATAACAGTCTGGTTTAAAAGTGATTATAAATCAGAGAGCTGGTTATAAAGGGTCTGGTTAAAAGATGATTTAAAATCAGAGTGTTGGTAAAATCAGTCTGATTAAAACATGACTTTAAACCGGGGGGTTGGTAAAAACAGTTTGTTTTAAAACTTATTTAGAATCAGAGGGCTGGTAAAATCAGTCTGGTTTAAAACTGACTTCAAATCAGAGGGCTGGTAAAACAGCCTGGTTTAAAAGTGATTATAAATCAGAGGGCTGGTTAAAACAGTCTGGTTAAAAGATTACTTAGAATCAGAGGGTTGTTAAAATCAGTCTGATTTAAATATGATTTAAAGTCAGAGGGTTGGTAAAATCAGTCTGATTTAAACATGATTTCAAATCAGATGGTCGGTAAAAAACAGTCTGATTTTAAAATGATTTTAAATCAGGGGGTTGGTAAAAACAGTCTGTTTTAAACCTGATTTAGAATCAGAGGGCTGGTAAGAACAGTCTGGTTTAAACCTGATTTAAAATCATAGGGTTGGTAAACACAGTCTGGTTTAAACTTGATTTTAAATCAGAGGGCTGGTGAAAACAGTCTGGTATAGACATGATTTAAAATCAGAGGGCTGGTGAAACCAGTCTGATTTAAACCTGATTTACAATCAGAGGGTTAGTGAAATCAGTCTGATTTAAACCAGATTTAAAATTAGAGGGTTGGCAAAATCACTCTGTTTAAAACATGATTTAAAATCAGAGGGCTGGTAAAAACAGTCTAACTTAAAACTGACTTCAAATCAGAGGGCTGGTAAGAACAGTCTGGTTTGAAAGTGATTATAAATCAGAGAGCTGGTAAAGTCAGTCTGATTTAAACCTGATTTAAGATCAGAGGGATGTTAAACACAATCTGTTTTAAACCTAATTTACAATCAGAGGGTTGGTAAAATCAGTCTGATTGAAACATGATTTAAAATCAGGGGGTTGGTAAAATCAGTCTGGTTCAAACATGATTTAACATCAGAGCATTGGTAAAATCAGTCTGATTTAAACATAATTTAAAATCAGGGGGTTGGTAAAAACAGTTTGTTTTAAACCTGATTTAGAATCACAGGGCTGGTAAAAACTGTCTGGTTCAAAAGTGATTATAAATAAGAGGGCTGGTAAGAACAGTCTGATTTAAAACTGACTTCAAATCAGAAGGCTGGTTAAAACAGTCTGATTTAAACATGATTATAAATCAGAGGGATGGTAAAAACAGTCTGTTTTAAACCTGATTTAAAATCAGAGGGTTGGTAAAATCAGTCTGGATCAAAAGTGATTATAAATAAGAGAGCTGGTAAGAACAGTCTGGGTTAAAAGTATTTATAATTCAGAGGGCTGGTTCAAAACAGTCTGGTTAAAACATGATTTAGAATGAGAGGGTTGGTAAAATCAGTCTGATTTAATACCTGATTTAAAATCAGAGGGTTGTGAAAAACAGTCTGTTTTAAACATGATTATAAATCAGAGGGTTGATTAAATCAGTCTGATTTAAACATGATTTAAAATCAGGGGGTTGGTAAGAACAGTCTGGTTTAAACATGATTTAAAATCAGAGGGTTGTGAAAAACAGTCTGTTTTAAACATGATTATAAATCAGAGGGTTGATAAAATCAGTCTGATTTAAACATGCTTAAAATTCAGGGGGTTGGTAAAAACAGTCTGATTTAAAACTGACTTCAAATCAGCGATCTGGTAGGAGCAGTCTGGGTTAAAAGTACTAATAATTCAGAGGGCTGGTTCAAAACAGTCTGGTTAAAACATGATTATTAATCAGAGGGTTGATAAAATCAGTCTGATTTAATACCTGATTTAAAATCAGAGGGTTGGGAAAAACAGTCTGTTTTAAACATGATTATAAATCAGAGGGTTGATTAAATCAGTCTGATTTAAACATGATTTAAAATCAGGGGGTTGGTAAGAACAGTCTGGTTCAAACATGATTTAAAATAAGAGGGCTGGTAAATCAGTGTGGTTTAAACATGATTTAACATCAGAGGGTTGGTAAAATCAGTCTGATTTAAACGTGATTTTGAAATCAGACGGCTGGTTAAAACAGTCTGGTTTAAACATGATTTAAAATCAGAGGGTTGGTAAAAACAGTCTGATTTAAAACTGACTTCAAATCAGAAGGTTGGTAAAATCAGTCTGATTCAAACATGCTTAAAATTCAGGGGGTTGGTAAAAACAGTCTGATTTAAAACTGACTTCAAATCAGAGGGTTGGTAAAATCAGTCTGATTTAAACATGATTTAACATCAGAGGGTTGGTAAAAACAGTCTGGTTCAAACATGATTTAAAATCAGAGGGTTGATAAACACAGTCTGGTTTGAACATGATTTGAAATCAGAGGGTTGGTAAAAACAGTCTGTTTTAAACATGATTTAAAATCAGAGGGTTGGTAAAATCACTCTGATTTAAACATAATTTAAAATCCGGGGGTTGGTAAAAACAGTTTGTTTTAAACCTGATTTAGAATCACAGGGCTGGTAAAAACTGTCTGGTTCAAAAGTGATTATAAATAAGAGGGCTGGTAAGAACAGTCTGGTTTAACACTGACTTCAAATCAGAAGGCTGGTTAAAACAGTCTGATTTAAACATGATTATAAATCAGAGGGATGGTAAAAACAGTCTGGATCAAAAGTGATTATAAATAAGAGAGCTGGTAAGAACAGTCTGGGTTAAAAGTATTTATAATTCAGAGGGCTGGTTCAAAACAGTCTGGTTAAAACATGATTTAGAATGAGAGGGTTGGTAAAATCAGTCTGATTTAATACCTGATTTAAAATCAGAGGGTTGTGAAAAACAGTCTGTTTTAAACATGATTATAAATCAGAGGGTTGATTAAATCAGTCTGATTTAAACCTGATTTAAAATCAGGGGGTTGGTAAGAACAGTCTGGTTCAAACATGATTTAAAATCAAAAGGCTGGTTCAAACAGTCTGGTTTAAACATGATTTCGAATCAGAGGGTTACTGAAATCAGTCTGATTTAAATATGATTTTGAATCAGAGGGTTGGTAAAATCAGTCTGATTTAAACATGATTTAAAATCAGAGGGTTGTTAAAAACAGTCTGTTTTACACACAATTTTAAATCAGAGGGTTGGCAAAATCAGTCTGATTTAAACATAATTTAAAATCAGGGGGTTCGTAAAAACTGTCTGTTTTAAACCTGATTTAGAATGAGAGGGCTGGTAAGAACAGTCTGGTTTAACAATGACTTCAAATCAGATGGCTCGTTAAAACAGTCTGGTTTAAAAATGATTAAAAATCAGAGGGTTGGTAAAAACAGTCTGATTTTAACCTGATTCAAAATCAGTGGTTGGTAAAATCAGTCTGGATCAAAAGTGATTATAAATAAGAGGGCTGGTAAGAACAGTCTAGTTTAAACATGATTATATATCAGAGGGTTGGTAAAAACAGTTAGTTTTAAACCTGATTTAGAATCAGAGGGCTGGTAAAATTAGTCTGGATCTTATGTGATTATAAATAAGAGGGCTGGTAAAAACAGTCTTGTTTCAAACTGACTTCAAATCAGAGGGCTGGTAAGAACAGCCTGGTATAAAAGTGATTATAAATCAGAGGGCTGGTTAAAACAGTATGGTTAAAAGATGATTTAGAATCAGAGGGTTGTTAAAATCAGCCTGATTTAAACATGATTTAAAGTCAGAGGGTCGGTAAAAACAGTCTGATTTAAACTTGACTATAAATCAGAGGGTTGGTAAAATCAGTCTGATTTAAACATGATTTAAAATCAGAGGGTTGGTAAAATCAGTCTGATTTAAACATAATTTAAAATCAGGGGGTTGGTCAAATCAGTCTGATTTAAACATGATTTCAAATCAGAGGGTCGGTAAAAATAGTCCAATTTAAACTTGACTATAAATCAGAGGGCTGGTAAAATCAGTCTGATTTAAACATGATTTTAAATCAGAGGGTTGGTAAAAACAGTCTGATTTAAACATGATTTCAAATCAGAGGGTAGGTAAAAACAGTGTGGTTTAAACTTGACTTTAAATCAGAGGGTTGGTAATATCAGTCTGATTTAAACATGATTTTAAATCAGGGGGTTGGTAAAAACAGTCTGTTTTAAACATGATTTAGAATCAGAGGGTTGGTAAACGCAGTCTGGTTTAAACCTGATTTAAAATCATAGGGTTGGTAAACACAGTCTGGTTTAAACCTGATTTTAAATCAGAGGGCTGGTGAAAACAGTCTGATTTAAACCTGATTTAAAATCAGAGGGTTGGTGAAAACAGTCTGGTTTAAACATGATTTAAAATGAGATAGTTGGTTAAAAACAGTCTGGTTTAAAAATGATGTGAAATCACAGGGTCGGTAATTGTTTTTTGTGAGGAAATCTTCACCCAGATGTCTCTGTGATTTTTGTCTGTTAGTCCAACTGTCTGAGGGATTTTTGCTGCCACCTTGTGGATCATCTTATGTCCAGCACAGACACACAAATAAACACACACACATACACGCACACACACGACATACCTTTATTTATCCCTTTTATAATAAACAAAAATATAACCATATACAAATAAATATATGGCTACATACTGGCTGCTGCTGTTTTCCAATGTTTTATAAGGCAACATTGTGAGTATACAGAGCAATTACTTGTATTCAAAAAGGAGCACATGTCAGGAATTATAATTTTAAAGTAAAATATATGATCAAACAATTTTTAAATAGTTCAGATAGTACTTTGCAGCCTCTTTGCTAAATCAGTCACTAAAACATTTTATGTATGAAAGGGTATCATCATAGAAATGCCTGAAAGCAGGTTCGTGGTTGCACTTGCATTTATGGAGATTGTGTTTTGCACACTGTGTTTAGTGTAATTAAAGGAAATATACATCTTTTTTTTCTCTGTCTTCCGAAAAACCAAAAGACAATATTTTCCCATTTTAAAGTTAAGTCCTTACAGCTGTACAGCTAAGGCTGGCTACTGCTCCTTCCACTTCTCAGTCTTCCTTCCTGTCTTTCAAATCATTTTTTAATCTTTTTCTGTCAAGATTTATGATCACAAATTTGTCACTTCAAGCATTATAATAGACTTAGTGTAAGTCTTTCTTTTTAGTTTCTGTTTCATATAATATTTCCAATGACATACTTTGGGTAATTTGGTGCCAACTGATGACCCCATTCATGCCAATAAAGCTTCTTGAATTGAACCGGACTACTGATTGTACCTGTAAGCAACAGGTCCCACGCTGACCACGTCCTCATGAGCTCTCGGAATCCTCTTAGCTTTATTAAAAAAATATTGAGAGAAAATGATCGACAACCCCTGTGGAATCTTCTAACAAACAAACAAAGAATCAAAAACACAAACAGACAAACAGGCAGAAAAGTGATCTCCTTAAAAAACAAAATATAATAAATTAAAATAAAATACAAAAAAATAAAAATGAATAAAATAAAGAATGAAACGTGACCTCCATGAGTAACGGCGTTCCACTCCGGGCCAGTGGGGGCGCTGCTCGTCTGCGCAGGTCAGTTGTACACGTCATACAAACAGCGCCTTTAAGTTTCTGAGCATGCGCAGAACTCCTTCTTCGAGACAGCAGCGTCCAAAGCAGCAGTGAGTGGTGAGTGTCCGTCCATTTTCATCCTTAAAACCATCAAATTGACTTAAATTAGTGATTTAATGATCACTGGTTATCGAGAGGAACATGAAGAATTAAGTAGTCATGTTTTTACCTATGTGTTCGTCTGTTTAGCGAAGATTTTAGACCGTTTGTTAGAGATTCAATGAGAGCTGGTCCACGTAAGCAGAGCAGCGCTGAGATGCCAACACACGAAAATGACCAGTGATCAGTAATATATGATTTACAATATATGATCAATGATGTATGGTTAACAGTATATGGTCCACGACATATTATTAAGAGTAAATGATCAATGATATATGATGAGCCGTATTTGATCAATGATGCATGATAGTATATAATCATTGATGTTTGATCAGTAAATCTGATCAGTATTTACACAGACCTTTCAGTCTAAGATCTACCTGCTGTTGTCTTGACCTGCATTACAGAAGCATGGAGAAGATTTTAGTTATTAATGCTGTTAATAAGGAACAGAAGCCTTGCTGTAATTATGTTTTATGTATTTGTATTTGATATATGATTTGGTGTGATACATGAAAAGATCCGTCAATTAATCGAAATGTTTGTGTTTTAGTATTTAAGATGAAGCTTGTGGTGTTTTTGACCTTGGCTCTGCTGGCCGTGGGGTCAGGAGAAGATGGGGCTCGTCTGCTCGCCTCAAAGTCTCTGCTGAACCGATACGCCGTGGAGGGACGAGACCTGACGCTGCAGTACAACCTCTACAACGTGGGAACAAGGTATCATTATTATTAATAACAATTATATTATCAGTACAACCTCTACAACGTGGGAACAAGGTATCATTATTATTAATAACAATTATATTATCAGTAAAACCTCTACAACGTGGGAACAAGGTATCATTATTATTAATAACAATTATATTATCAGTACAACCTCTACAACGTGGGAACAAGGTATCATTATTATTATTAACAATTATATTATCAGTACAACCTCTACAACGTGGGAACAAGGTATCACTATTATTATTAACAATTATATTATCAGTACAACCTCTACAACGTGGGAACAAGGTATCATTATTATTATTAACAATTATATTATCAGTACAAAATCTATGTTGTTTAAGCAAGATATGAAATTATTATTAGTTATAATTATTGTCAATATAATTATATTATCAGTACCACAGCTACAATGTGGGAACGAGGTTTAACATTATTATTATTATTGTTATTAATAATTATCAGTACGAAATCTATATCGTGGGAACAAGGTTTGAAATTATTATTATTACAATTATAATTATTACCAATATAATTATATTATCAGTACCACAGCTACAATGTGGGAACAATGTTTGACATTGTTGTTATTATTATTATTATAATAATTATCATTATTATTCATTATATTATCTGTTCAAAATCTTTGTCGGGGGAACAAGTTTTGACATCATTATTATTGTAACTATTGTTATTGTTACAGTTATTAATAAGTATGTTATCAGTACAACATCTACAATGTGGTAATGTTTGATAGTTTCATTATTACATCTGTTATTTTTAGAAAATATATTATCAGTTCATAACAGGGCTCCAGAGTGCACCTAACATTTTTTGTTGGTTGCACCGGTGCACCTGGGGCTCCTTGGGTGAAAACACTGACTTCTGTCACAAGCGCATCATCTCTCCCCCTCTCTCACAAATCAAAGGTTTAGAAGTTGAGAAAGCAAATTTCAATATACTAACAAAAGCGATACATTATAAGTTGACAGAAGTAACTGCAGTAGCGTGAAAATCCACAGAAAACGGACAAAACACATGTACAACATCACCGTATTTATTATTGTTAATATTAATCATTTTTTATCATACAACACCGACAACCTAGGAACAAGGTCTGACATCACTGTTTTTATTTATGTTTATATCATCATTATTATTTAATTATATTCAATCCTCTCTCAATTCAATTCAAAGAGCTTTGTTAGTATGGAAGATTGATATTCCGTTGATATTGCTAAAGCTTAGTACATAAAACATAAAATTCTGAACAGATAGTGAAAACCAAAGATTAAATTATAAACCCTCTCTCTCTCTCTCTCTCTCTCTCTCTCTCTCTCTCTCTCTCTCTCTCGCTCAGTGCCGCCCTGGAGGTCGAGCTCTCAGACGACTCTTTTCCTCCGGAGGATTTCGGGATTGTCTCTGGGATGCTCAACGTCAAGTGGGAGAGAATCGCACCGTATCCTTAACAATAAGAGTAATGTTGTTCCTTCAGAATAAGAGGCATATGATCTTTACTCACTGTGAAAAGCTGATCCACAGAATTTGATATCTTCTGTGTGTCTCATAAAATATTTTATATTTCCTCCACTCTGCTCTGAAATG
>JAZDUH010000147.1:9812500-9855000 GCA_036419115.1 Scarus forsteni | reverse complement strand
AAATAATAATTCGATAATTTGTATTATAATGTTGCATCATTACTTGCTATAATATACAAATTTTACAATATAACAATAAGACCCATAAGGTAATTGTGGGGACATAAAACCTACCTTAGCTGAATTAAACCAATTTAGATCATACAGATTGGTTGTAATCCTCTCTAAACTATCATACCCAAAGGTCAGCACATTGTTTCACATTTCAGTAATAAAACTATCAAAATTGCATTGTATTACTTAAATCAATCGAAGGCCCCTGAATCGTATTGTATCGAAATTGAATTGTGACAGACTTTGTGGTATCGCCAAATATCGTATAGTTGTCCAAAGAATCGACACCGTATCGTATCGCAATGAATAGAGGTGTGAAAAAATATCGGTATCGCAATATATCGCGATATTCTGACTCCCGATACAATATCGATATTTCAAATCTTAGTATTGATATTTTTGTAAAAATAAAAACTAACATTTTATCAGAGTTTGAAATAAAATACTACTTTTAAATATGTATGCACAGGTGCACAGGTGTCAGTTCAGACAGTGACAAGAGAAATATGTGATTTTTTTACTTTTACTTACTTACTGTTGTTCTGTCAGTAACTCAAAGCACTTTGTTTCTCGTGTGTTCAGTTACAGTTTGAGCTGCACTGCAGGTTAGGATGCTTTCAATACTTTAAGGGGAAAACAAGAATAACTTCTTTGCAACATGAATTTAAGTGACTTGATCCACTCTGTGTTTCAGGTTAAGTGTATTAATGTAACACTGCATTTGACATATTTCAATTACAATAAAATGGAAAGGTAACATATTCATTGTCTCTAGGTTTTACCTAGTTTACTGTAGAATATCGCAATATATCACAATATTGTGATATCGTGATATTATCGTTTCGTGACCAAAGTATCGTGATACGTATCGTATCGTGAGGCTCTTGCCAATACTCACCCCTAGTCATGAAACTGGTGATTTACACCCCTAGTTAATAAGCTTGAAGCTAGAGGACATTAACAGGTGATTAGATTCTGCTAAAGTGCAGCAGCGAGATGCTCAGTGAAGAATGCTGTGCGTAAAGGCTAAGAAGGGAATGTAGTTTGTGAATGAACACTCTCTGAGTTGGAGAAAAACTTACTTTAAAGGGATGCACCGATTTTTTGTTTTGTTTTTGTGTCTCGCCTCACTCCTAAACTGTGTTGCCACAGTTTCCTTGAAAAACTAATCTGATCACTGATTACTCTTTAAAAAAGTAATTTAATTACTGTACTGATTACTCGATTTTAAAAGTAACTAAGTTAGGGGGCGCTGGTTTGACGGAGTGGTTAGCAACCATGCACGTCCCATGTACATGCTTCTGTCGGTCCGGGTTAGAATGCAGTTTGCAGAGTGTCTTCCCCTACTCTCTCACCCCCTCTCACAAGCCTATCCACTGTCTCTCTCCTATCAATAAAGGCACAAATACCCCTCAAAAAATACATTTAAAAAAAAATGAAAGAACTAAGTTACATTAGAAGTTACTTCATTAGTTATAATCTATATGTGTATATTGTGAGTCAGTTGTGTCCAGGGCAGTATTTCCTCGACATCTTCTTAAACTCTCTCTTGTTGACTGGTTCTGCTCTGAAGTCCACTTCCTGTGTTAGTCGCAGCTCTGCTTCAAACAGCCTGGTGGGATTTTCTTTGTAAGCTGGACTGTGCTACGACTACAAATGTTTCTTCAATGTGACGCAGCATTTTTGAAGCTAGATAACAATCTAAAATAATGACTAATTCCTGTCAGAAAATGGGCATCTCTCTCCACCCTCCATTGTTGTTTATGTTTGTGTCACTGCTGCTTGGTATGTTTACATGCAAGTTGTCATTTTCTCATGCTGAAAATGTGACGTATCGCATACGCAACATCACTCCAGAGACACAAGAAAGAAGTTTATACATGTCTTTGCTGAGGAACATGACAAAAACAGTGTCTAGAATAAGTAACTTTAATCTGGTTTCTGTTTTGGAAACATAACGTGTTAGATTACTCGTTACTGAAAAAGGGGTCATATTAGAGTAATGCTTTGTTAAGTATCGTGTCACTGATCCCAAAGCTATGACTAGCAGACTCCATTTTTTCAACTGTACTGCAGTAACACGGAAGAGACAGGCAGAGCTCGCCCACGGCTAATTAGCTTAGCTCAAACACTGGGAGTTAATGGGTAGTGTTAGCATGCCTCTGCCTACAGTCTTTAGATGAACTCTTCAGCAGCTCTAAGCAGAGTGTCTAGAGACCAAGATTAGCACTTAATGTCAGTTTCAACATTATCTTCTGGTCATAGCCTTAGGGATTGGAACTGATACGATTTAATTGATACCAGTGCTATTAACGATCATGCTAACTGAACCAATTCTTTAGTGATTCTCTTGTTGATTCCTGCAGATTTTCCGTGTGGGCAAATGTTGGCCTGTAGATTTTCAGTGTCAACAATGTCAAACATACATCAAAGCATAGATACCTGCTTCTGCCAAGTGTTCCCACTCACTTAAAGATGCCATGAGGAGTTCTAAGTAATTACAAAAAAGTCTCACTTTTAGATATATGCCTAATCAAAATACACACTTTAAGATGAGTTTTATAGCATCAAAATAGGTTATCTATAAATGCTATTCCTTAGCTAAGTGGTCGGGTCGGACAGGGCTGGACTGGCCTGGATACTCAACTTCAGGAACAAGACAATTAAAACTCAAGCAGATTTATATTATTCAGACACGTCTTAGAGCACTGGGATGTAAGTAGAGATATATAGCTACAAAACTATGATACTAAGTTTTCCAAAAATTGCTTGTTGTCAAACACCAAAAACTACCGCTACGTACCTTGGGTCACATCTTTTGGTGCGTTCCAGTTGTAGTCAGAAGTAGGAATTTCTGAGTTCTGAGTAGGAAACTGCAACTGGAATGCCCCCGAAGTCTGAATTTCCTACTGGGAACTCTGTGAAACCTCGCCACCCCCGAGTTGACAATGGAAGATGGATGCCCCCAGTGAACAGTTATTTAGCTCCTGTAATAATCCATTTATATGCACTTCTGACTGGGGTGTGTCGCTCTAGATCAGCTGTATACATAGTATTGTTAGACTTATATTAACAAAAATGCTGCCATAGTGATAATCAAATTCTTCTTGTGATATTTGTGAACAACAACGCAGGGCGTGCTAACAACAGCTAACAATAGCCTGGTAGATCGGCATGTTTTTTTCTGACTTTAACTGGAATGCCAATAAGTCGAAGATGATGTCACTCCCAGTTCAGAGGTTACTGGAATGCAGCAATACAACAGTCGCCATGCGTGCTCATGGGTAGAAGAGTCTTTATGCCTTTGAAAATAGATTCTCCTCATAGCACCTTTAAGGTTGTGCAGTAGACGCCTTTTTTGAAAAAAATTAGCCACAATTCTGACACTTCTGAACCCTGTCAGTGAAAGTAATTGACAATATTGATTCTTTGATGGAGCTGTTAATGATTCTTAACTGGAGTTGTTTTTTGATTCCCATCCCTATACAGACTCAGTGAGGCAAAGCATAAAAACAAAACAAAAATGCTGAACTAAGGGACTGTCACAACAAACATTGATTTCAAAAGTTCCCCTGATGTTTTCTCCTTATGATTGTGCTCTAATGTTTACATCCTGTGTGTCCGCAGTTGGACTGGGCAGCATTTGGCGTCATGACCCTGCCATCCATCGGCATCCCGCTGCTCCTTTGGTACTCCAGCAAGAGAAAGTACGACAGTCCGAAGGCCAAGAAGAACTGACCGCTCACACACTGGGGGGGTAAATCATGTGGGGTTTAAGTTTAAATAAATTCAGAGACCAACACAGAGACTATCTGTCACTCTCACCTGAAAGAAAGGTGTCTGCGGTGATTCAAATGCTCGATAATGGAGGACTTCAGCCTCGCAGACATGGCCGTGAGGCCACCTGCTGTTTGTTATCCAGAGTCACAGTCGAAGACGGCCTGAGCGAGGGGGCGTGGCCTCAGCCTCATCATGTGACTCACCCTCATGTTAATGCCGCTCTGGCTCAGTGTGACGTGAGCGTGTGGCTCATGACATCAGACAGGATGTTGTGAGCTGGTTTCCTTTCAAAATAAAATGAATCTGTTTTTTAAACCTGTTGTCTGTCTTTATTGAGTTAATAAAATTAATCAGAAGATCAAACACGATGCTAAAGAATATTTTAAATCAGTTAATATAATAACAGTCTCTGTATTTATAAGATATACTGTAGACTTAAGTGATGTGATAAACGTCCCTAACAGAACAGAATCTTTGGTTTCATTTGCTTCTCTCTAACTGATCAGTTTTTATACTCAGAAAAATAATCATTTAACAAAGACAAACAATTAATCTAAATTAATAGTTCATTTTCAACAGGCTGCTGTTTGAAGGTGACCTTCAGATCAGCTGATCATTGTCTCCTCTCAAAACATTTCATTCGAGGATCTTTGTGTCTCCTGAAGATATTTCCTTTGTGCTGTCTCCTCCCGTGTGTCCTCTCTCCTGAGGTATGAAGACCATCCTCTCTTACATTCAGCCATAGTCTTTGGTACAAATCTTCTGCTGTTGATCAGAGGCTTTGTTTTGTTGACTCACAAGCTCGTCTGTGTGGTTTGCTCATGTGTCCTGTGGCTTAATTTCTTTTGAAAATGACATGAAGTGCTATTCTTATTCTAAAACAGATAAAGTAACAACGCAGAAAAAGAGGCACAACAATCACATGGGAGCGTTGAGAGCTGCTGAAGGGTTTATCTGATGACCAGGCAGAGGCAGGCTAACACTACCCATTGACTCTCAATGTTTGGGCTAAGCTAGTTAGCAGTGGGCAAGCTCTGCCGTCTCTTCCGTGTGACTGCAGCACATGCTAAAGATGGAGTCTATCTGCTTGTCACAGACGCAGAGCAGTGAGACAGGAAGAGAAAAAAGTCAGCGTGTCTCTTTAAGAGAAAAAAAGGAAAAGCCAGTCAACATGATTAGAAAACTAACATACACAAAAATCATCTTTATACAACACAGTAGAAATCCAGCTACAACAATAAGAAGATGATCTCCCACATAATCAGCAGTTTAAGGAACTGAACCGTGAACCTGCTCTACATGAATTATCAGTTTACAAAGAGAGCAGCTCTGATTGGATCGCTCCACAACTTATCACCTCCTTGTTTCTTTGTAAGTGTTTTATCTGTCACTGTTGTGTCCTTGTTTTCTTATTAGTGTTTTTATCTGTGGCAGTTCAATCAATCAATCAATCAATCTTTATTTGTATAGCACCAATTCATAAGTGTTATCTCAAGACACTTTACAATAGAGCATAAAGCTCTTCATTTTATGGATACACATATATGCATAGATACATATATACATATAAAGGTACACATATACATATATATATACAAATATATACATCCAACACCCAACATGAACCCATATACCCAATCATGGATCCCTCCATCATGGCGGCAAGAAAAAACCTTCTGTTAAGCAGCAGGAAATCTTGAATGTGGATCCCAGTCTCATGATGAACAGCAAATCCACACCATGCTGTGTTGGGTGTGAGGGCAAAGGAAGGGAGGTAAGAGGAGACAAGTGGACTAAAGTAAGAACTAAAGTTAGGGACAGATCCATGAACCACAGACCTGTCATCTGATTTATTAGAGGTTAGCCTCTTGAGATGCTACATCTCATTTTCAGGAGGGTCCTCACGTCTGAATGGTTGTGGTGATCATTTTATAGAAGTATAATCTTAGATATTCTTACTGAAAATAAGAATTTATGATAGTGACGAACTCATGGTGCCCAGACCACAAGTGCATCCCTACCATATTTGTCTCCATTAAATATAAATGTGTTAAAGGCCTCTTGAGATGTGACATCCCATTTTCAAGAGGGACTTCATGACTATGTGGTAATTAAAAAGTAGGTACTGTAGATGTATTGATCATGGATATGGAGATCATGCTAATATCTGCAATACCCAAAACCAGTGAAGTTGGCACGTTGTGTAAATTGTAAATAAAAACAGAATACAATGATTTCCAAATCCCTTTCAACTTATATTCAATTGAATACACAGCAAAGACAAGATATTTAACATTTGAACTGGTAAACTGTGTTATTTTTTTGCAAATATTAGCTCATTTGGAATTTGATGCCTGCAACATGTTTCAAAAAAGCTGGCACAAGTGGCAAAAAAGACAAAGTTGAGGAATGCTCATCAAACACTTATTTGGAACATCCCACAGGTGAACAGGCTAATTGGGAACAGGTGGGTGCCATGATTGGGTATAAAAGCAGCTTCCCTGAAATGCTCAGTCATTCACAAACAAGGATGGGGCGAGGGTCACCACTTTGTGAACAAATGCGTGAGCAAATTGTCCAACAGTTTAAGAACAACATTTCTCAACCAGCTATTGCAAGAAATTTGGGGATTTCATCATCTATGGTCCGTAATATCATCTAAAGGTTCAGAGAATCTGGAGAAATTACTGCACGTAAGCGGCAAGGCCCAAAACCAACATTGAATGCCCGTAATCTTCGATCCCTCAGGCGGTACTGCATCAAAAACCGGCATCACTGTGTAAAGGATATCACCACATGAGCGCAGGAACACTTCAGAAAACCACTATCAGTAACTACAGTTTGTCTACATCTGTAAGTGCAAGTTAAAACTCTACTATGCAAAGCCAAAGCCATTTATCAACAACATCCAGAAATGCCGCTGGCTTCGCTGGGCCCGAGCTCATCTAAGATGGATTGATGCAAAGTGGAAAAGTGTTCAGTGGTCTGACCAGTCCACATTTCAAATTGTTTTTGGAAAATGTGGTCGTCGTGTCCTCCGGACCAAAGAGGAACAGAACCATCCCGACTGTTACAGGCGCAAAGTTCAAAAGCCAGCATCTGTTATGGTATGGGGGTGTATTAGTGCCCAAGGCATGGGTAACTTACACATCTGTGAAGGCACCATTAATGCTGAAAGGTACATACAGGTTTTGGAGCAACATATGTCGCCATCCAAGCAACGTCTTTTTCATGGACGCCCCTGCTTATTTCAGCAAGACAATGCCAAGCCACATTCTGCATGTGTTACAACAGCGTGGCTTCGTAGTAAAAGAGGGCAGGTACTAGACTGGCCTGCCTGTAGTCCAGACCTGTCCCCCATTGAAAATGTGTGGTGCATTATGAAGCGTAAAATACAACAACGGAGACCCAGGACTGTTGAACAACTTAAGCTGTACATCAAGCAAGAATGGGAAAGAATTCCACCTGAAAAGCTTCAAAAATTGGTCTCCTCAGTTCCCAAACGTTTACTGAGTGTTGTTAAAAGGAAAGGCGATGTAACACAGTGGTAAAAATGCCCCTGTGCCAACTTTTTTGCAACGTGTTGCTGCCATTAAATTCTAAGTTGAGGATCATTTGCAAAAGAAAATAAAGTCTCTCAGTTCGAACATTAAATATGTTGTCTTTGCTGTGTATTCAATTAAATATAGGTTGAAAAGGATTTGCAAATCATTGTATTCTGCTTTTATTTACGATTTACACAACGTACCAACTTCACTGGTTTTGGGATTTGTACATGAACAGCTATAATGATAATGGGAATGGAGTGTTCCTAATAAAATGGCCAACTATGTGTCATGTTTATAATTGGAGTGAAGTTGTGTCTGTTTCTTTATTTGTGCTTTTATCTGTCACTGTTGTGTCATTGTTTCGTTTTTTTGTGCTTTTATCTGTTAATGTTGTGTCCTTGTTTCCTTATTCCTGTTTTTGTCTGAGGCAGCTGTGACCTTGCTTCCTTATTAGTTTTTTAATCTGTCACAGTTGTGTCCTTGTTTCCTTATTTGTGCTTTTATCTGTCACTGTTGTGTCCTTGTTTCCTTAATAGTGTTTTTATCTTTCACAGTTGTGTACTTGCTTCCTTATTTGTGCTTTTGTCAGTCAATGTAATGTCCTTGTTTCCTTGTTCGTGTTTTTAATTGGCCACAGTTGTGTCCTCGCTTTCTTTTTAGTGTTTTTATTTTCTGCAGTTGTGTCCATTTTTCCTTATAAGGGTTTTTGATTTGGCACAGTTGTGTCCTTGTTTACTTATAAGTGCTTTTATCTGTCACTGTTGTGTCCTTGTTTCCTTGTTCTTGTTTTTAATTGGTCGTAGTTGTGTCATAGTTTCCTTATCCATGTTTTTTTCCATCACAGTCATGTCTTTGTTTCCTTATTAGTGTTTTTGTCTGTTGCAGTTGTGTCCTTAGAGTTTTTTCTTTCACAGTTGTGTCCTTCTGTCCTTTTTAGTGTTTTATCTGTTGCAGTTGTGTCATGGTTTCCTTATTAGTGTTTTTATATGTCACAGTTGTGTCCTTGTTTCCTTATAAGTGTTTTTTATTTGGTGTAGTTCTGTCTTTGTTTCCTTTTTAGTGTTTTATCTGTTGCAGTTGTGTCCTTGTTTCCTTATTTGTCTTTTTAAATTGCCACAGTTGTGTCCTTGTTTCCTTATTTGTGTTTTTATCTGCCGCAGTTGTGATCTTGTTTCCTTATTTGTTTTTTACCTGTGGCAGTTGTGTCCTCGTTTATTTATTATGGTTTTATCTGTCGCAGTTGTGTCCATTTTTCCTTTTCAGTCCTTTTGTCCGTTACTGTTGTGTCCTTGTTTCCTTATATTTGTCTTTATCTGTCACAGTTATGTCCTTGTTTCCTTTTTTGTGCTTTTATCCGTCATTGTTGTGTCATGTTTCCTTATTAATGTTTTTATCTGTCACAGTTGTGTCCTTGTTTCCTCTATTGTGCTTTTATCTGTCAATGTCGTGTCCTTGTTTCCTTATTAGTGTTTTTAATTGGGCGAGGTTGTGTCCTTGTTTCCTTATCCATGTTTTTTGCCATCACAGTCATGTCCTTGTTTCCTTATAAGTGTTTTTGTCTGTTGCAGTTGTGTCCTTAGAGTTTTTTCTTTCACAGTTGTGTTCTTGTTTCCTTGTTAGTGTTTTATCTGTTGCAGTTGTGTCCTTGTTTCCTTATTAGTGTTTTTGTATGTCACATTTGTGTCCATGTTTCCTTATAAGTGTTTTTTATTTGGCATAGTTCTGTTATGTTTCCTTTTTAGTGTTTTATCTGTTGCAGTTTTGTCCTTGTTTCTGTAGTAGTGTTTTTATATGAAACATGACACAACTGTTGTATCCTTGTTTCCTCATTTGTTTTTTAATCCGTCACAGTTATGTCCTTGTTTCCTTACCTGTGTTTTTATCTGTCACAGTTGTGTCCTTGTTTCCTCATTTGTGTTTTTATCTGTCAATGTAATGTCCTGGTTTCCTTGTTTGTGTTTTTAATTGGCTACAGTTGTGTCCTTGTTTCCTTATTAGCATTTTTATTTGCCACAGTTGTGTCCGTGTTTCCTTATTAGTGCTTTTATCCGTTGCAGTTGTTCTTGTGTCCTTATTAGTGTTTTTACGTGTGGCAGTTGTGATCTTGTTTCCTTATTTGGTTGTTACCTGTGGTAGTTGTGTCCTTGTTTCCTTTTTAGTCCTTTTGTCCGTCACTGTTGTATCATGTTTCCTTATTAATGTTTTTATCTGTCACAGTTGTGTCCTTGTTTCCTCATTTGTGCTTTTATCTGTCAATGAAATGTCCTGGTTTCCTTGTTTGTGTTTTTAATCGGCCACAGTTGTGTCCTTGTTTCCTTATTAGTGTTTTTATTTGCCGCAGTTGTGTTCTTGTTTCCTTGTTAGTGTTTTTGATTTGGCACAGTTGTGTCCTTATTTCCTTAATAGTGCTTTTATCTGTCACTGTTGTGATCTTGTTTCCTTATTTGTTTTTTACCTGTGGCAGTTGTGTCCTTGTTTCCTTGTTATGGTTTTTACGTGTGGCAGTTGCGATCTTGTTTCCTTATTTGGTTTTTACCTGTGGCAGTTGTGTCCTTGTTTCCTTATTATGGTTTTTATCTGTCGCAGCTGTGTCCACTTTTCCTTTTTTGTCCTTTTGTCCGTCACTGTTGTGTCCTTGTTTCCTTATTTGCGTTGTAATCTGTCACAGTTATGTCCTTGTTTCCTTTTTTTGTCCTTTAATCCGCCATTGTTGTGTCATGTTTCCCGATTAATGTTTTTATCTGTCACAGTTGTGTCCTTGTTTCCTCATTTGTGCTTTTATCCGCCAATGTCATGTCCTTGTTTCCTTATTCCTGTTTTTAATTGGGCAAAGTTGTGTCCTTGTTTCCTTATCCATGTTTTTTCCCATCACAGTCATGTCCTTGTTTCCTTTATTAGTGTTTTTGTCTGTTGCAGTTGTGTCCTTGTTTCCTTATAAGTGTTTTTTTTTTTTGGCATAGTTCTGTCTTTGTTTCCTAATAAGTGTTTTATCTGTTGCAGTTTTGTCCTTGTTTCATTATTAGTGTTTTTAATTGGCCAGAGTTGTGTCCTTCTTTCCTTATAAGTGTTTTTAATTGGCCACAGTTGTGTCCTTCTTTCCTTATTAGTGTTTTTAATTGGCCACAGTTGTGTCTTTCTTTCCTTATAAGTTTTTTTCTCTGTCACAGTTGTGTCGTTAGAGTTTTTTCTTTCACAGTTGTGTCCATTTATCCCTTTTAGTGTTTTATCTGTTGCAGTTGTGTCCTTGTTTCCTTATTAGTGTTTTAACATGTGGCAGTTGCGATCTTGTTTCCTAATTTGGTTTTCACCTGTGGCAGTTGTGTCCTTGTTTCCTTATTATGGTTTTTATCTGTTGCAGTTGTGTCCATTTTTCCTTTTTAGTCCTTTTGTCCATCACTGTTGTGTCCTTGTTTCCTTATTTGTTTTTTATCTGTCACAGTTGTCTCCTTGTTTCCTCATTTGTGCTTTTATCTGTCAATGTAATGTCCTGGTTTCCTTGTTTGTGTTTTTAATTGGCCAAAGTTGTGTCCTTGTTTTCTTATAAGTGTTTTTATTTGCCGCAGTTGTGTCCTTGTTTCCTTATTTGTGTTTTTAAATTGCCACAGTTGTGTCCTTTTTTCCTTATTAGTGTTTTTAACTGCCGCAGTTGTGATCTTGTTTCCTTATTTGTTTTTTACCTGTGGCAGTTGTGTCCTTGTTTCCTCATTTGTGTTTTTAAATTGCCACAGTTGTGTCCTTGTTTCCTTATTAGTGTTTATTCCTTTGGCAGTCGGGTCCTTGTTTCCTTTTTATTGCTTATATCCTCCCCACTTGTGTCCTTGTTTCCTCATTATTGCTTTTGTCTGTAACTGTTGTGTCCTTGTTTCCTTATTTGTGTTTTAATTTGGTGCACTTCTGTCCTTGTTTCCTTATCTGTGTTTTTACCTGTGACAGTTGTGTCTTTGTTTCCTTATTAATGTTTATAACTGTTGCAGTTGTGTCCTTGTTTCCTTATTAGTGCTTTTATCCGTCACAGTTGTGTCCGTCTTTCCTTCTTGTGTTTGAATTCGGCACAGTTGTGTCCTTGTTTTTTTATAATGTCATTTATCTGTCACAGTTGTGTCCTTGTTTCCTTGTTTGTTATTTTGTTTGTATTTGTTGTGACCTTGTTTCCTTATTTGTGTTTTAATTTGGCACCATTTTGTCCTTGTTTCCTTACTAGTGCTTTTATCTGTCACTGTTGTGTCCTTGTTTCCTTATTTGTGTTTTTGAATTGCCACAGTTGTGTCCTTGTTTCCTTATTTGTGTTTTTAAATTGCCACAGTTGTGACCTTGTTTCCTTATTAGTGTTTTGATTTGGACAGTTGTGTCCTTGTTTCCTTATTAGTGCTTTTATCTGTCCCTGTTGTGTCCTTGTTACCTTATATGTGTTTTTAAATTGCCACAGTTGTGTCCTTGTTTCCTTATTAGTGTTTATACCTTTGGCAGTCGGGTCCTTGTTTCCTTTTAATTGCTTATATCCTTCCCACTTGTGTCCTTGTTTCCTTATCATTGCTTTTATCTGTAACTGTTGTGTCTTTGTTTCCTTATTAATGTTTTAATTTGGTGCACCTGTGTCCTTGTTTCCTTATCTGTGTTTTTACCTGTGACAGTTGTGTCTTTGTTTCCTTATTAATGTTTATAACTGTTGCAGTTGTGTCCTTGTTTCCTTATTAGTGCTTTTATCCGTCACAGTTGTGTCCTTCTTTCCTTCTTGTGTTTGAATTCGGCGCAGTTGTGTCCTTGTTTTCTTATAATGTTTTTTATCTGTCACAGTTGTGCCCTTGTTTCCTTGTTTGTTATTTTGTTTGTACTTGTTGTGACCTTGTTTCCTTATTTGTGTTTTTAAATTGCCACAGTTGTGTCCTTGTTTCCTTATTTATTTTTTTATCTGCCGCAGTCGTGACCTTGTTTCCTTATTTGGTTTTTACCTGTGGCAGTTGTGTCCTTGTTTCCTTGTTATGGTTTTTATCTGTCACAGTTGTGTCCATTTTACCTTTTTAATCCTTTTGTCCGTCACTGTTGTGTCCTTATTTAGTAATTTGTGTTTTAATCTGTCACAGTTATGTCCTTGTTTCCTTATTTGTGTTTTTATCTGCCGCAGTTGTGATCTTGTTTCTTTATTTGTTTTTTAGCTGTGGCAGTTGTGTCCTTGTTTCCTTGCTTGTCTTTGAATTCGGCGCAGTTGTGTCCTTGTTTTCTTATAATGTTTTTTATCTGTCACAGTTGTGTCCTTGTTTCCTTGTTTGTTATTTTGTTTGTATTTGTTGTGACCTTGTTACCTTTTTTGTGTTTTAATTTGGCACCGTTTTGTCCTTGTTTCCTTATTAGTGCTTTTACCTGTGGCAGTTGTGTCCTTGTTTCCTTAGTATGGTTTTTATCTGTCACAGTTGTGTCCATTTTACCTTTTTAGTCCTTTTGTCCGCCACTGTTGTGTCCTTGTTTCCTTATTTGTGTTTTTATCTGCCGCAGTTGTGATCTTGTTTCCTTATTTGGTCTTTTGTCCGTCACTGTTGTGTCCTTGTTTCCTTATCTGTGTTTTTACCTGTGACAGTTGTGTCCTTCTTTCCTTCTTGTGTTTGAATTCGGCACAGTTGTGTCCTTGTTTTCTTATAATGTCATTTATCTGTCACAGTTGTGTCCTTGTTTCCTTGTTTGTTATTTTGTTTGTATTTGTTGTGACCTTGTTTCCTTTTTTGTGTTTTAATTTGGCACCATTTTGTCCTTGTTTCCTTATTAGTGCTTTTATCTGTCACTGTTGTGTCCTTGTTTCCTTATTTGTGTTTTTGAATTGCCACAGTTGTGTCCTTGTTTCCTTATTTGTGTTTTTAAATTGCCACAGTTGTGACCTTGTTTCCTCATTAGTGTTTTGATTTGGACAGTTGTGTCCTTGTTTCCTTATTAGTGCTTTTATCTGTCCCTGTTGTGTCCTTGTTACCTTATATGTGTTTTTAAATTGCCACAGTTGTGTCCTTGTTTCCTTATTAGTGTTTATACCTTTGGCAGTCGGGTCCTTGTTTCCTTTTAATTGCTTATATCCTTCCCACCTGTGTCCTTGTTTCCTTATCATTGCTTTTATCTGTAACTGTTCGGTCTTTGTTTCCTTATTAATGTTTTAATTTGGTGCACCTGTGTCCTTGTTTCCTTATCTGTGTTTTTACCTGTGACAGTTGTGTCTTTGTTTCCTTATTAATGTTTATAACTGTTGCATTTGTGTCCTTGTTTCCTTATTAGTGCTTTTATCCGTCACAGTTGTGTCCTTCTTTCCTTCTTGTGTTTGAATTCGGCGCAGTTGTGTCCTTGTTTTCTTATAATGTTTTTTATCTGTCACAGTTGTGCCCTTGTTTCCTTGTTTGTTATTTTGTTTGTACTTGTTGTGACCTTGTTTCCTTATTTGTGTTTTTAAATTGCCACAGTTGTGTCCTTGTTTCCTTATTTATTTTTTTATTTGCCGCAGTCGTGACCTTGTTTCCTTATTTGGTTTTTACCTGTGGCAGTTGTGTCCTTGTTTCCTTAGTATGGTTTTTATCTGTCACAGTTGTGTCCATTTTACCTTTTTAATCCTTTTGTCCGTCACTGTTGTGTCCTTATTTAGTAATTTGTGTTTTAATCTGTCACAGTTATGTCCTTGTTTCCTTATTTGTGTTTTTATCTGCCGCAGTTGTGATCTTGTTTCTTTATTTGTTTTTTAGCTGTGGCAGTTGTGTCCTTGTTTCCTTGCTTGTCTTTGAATTCGGCGCAGTTGTGTCCTTGTTTTCTTATAATGCTTTTTATCTGTCACAGTTGTGTCCTTGTTTCCTTGTTTGTGTTTTAATTTGGCACCGTTTTGTCCTTGTTTCCTTATTAGTGCTTTTACCTGTGGCAGTTGTGTCCTTGTTTCCTTAGTATGGTTTTTATCTGTCACAGTTGTGTCCATTTTACCTTTTTAGTCCTTTTGTCCGCCACTGTTGTGTCCTTGTTTCCTTATTTGTGTTTTTATCTGCCGCAGTTGTCATCTTGTTTCCTTATTTGTTTTTTACCTGTGGCAGTTGTGTCCTTGTTTCCTTGTTATGGTTTTTACCTGTGGCAGTTGTGATCTTGTTTCCTTATTTGGTCTTTTGTCCGTCACTGTTGTGTCCTTGTTTTCTTATTTGTGTTTAAATCTGTCACAGTTATGTCCTTGTTTCCTTTTTTCGTTTTTATCTGTGGCAGTTGTGTCCTTGTTTCCTTATTATGGTTTTTATCTGTCGCAGCTGTGTCCACTTTTCCTTTTTAGTCCTTTTGTCCGTCACTGTTGTGTCCTTGTTTCCTTATTTGTGTTTTAATCTGTTACAGTTATGTCCTTGTTTCCTGTTTTTGTCCTTTAATCCGTCATTGTTGTGTCATCTTTCCTCATTAATGTTTTTATCTGTCACAGTTGTGTCCTTGTTTCCTCATTTGTGCTTTTATCCGTCAATGCCATGTCTTTGCTTCCTTATTCTTGTTTTTATTTGGGCGCAGTTGTGTCCTTGTTTTCTTATCCATGTTTTTTTCCATCACAGTCATGTCCTTGCTTCCTTGTTAGTGTTTTTGTCTGTTGCAGTTGTGTCCTTGTTTCCTTATAAGTGTTTTTTTTTTTTGGCATAGTTCTGTCTTTGTTTCCTAATAAGTGTTTTATCTGTTGCAGTTTTGTCCTTGTTTCATTATTAGTGTTTTTAATTGGCCAGAGTTGTGTCCTTCTTTCCTTATAAGTGTTTTTAATTGGCCACAGTTGTGTCCTTCTTTCCTTATTAGTGTTTTTAATTGGCCACAGTTGTGTCTTTCTTTCCTTATAAGTGTTTTTTTCTGTCACAGTTGTGTCGTTAGAGTTTTTTCTTTCACAGTTGTGTCCATTTTTCCCTTTTAGTGTTTTATCTGTTGCAGTTGTGTCCTTGTTTCCGTTTTTTGTGTCTTTTTGCATGTGGCAGTTGTGATCTTGTTTCCTTATTTGGGTTTCACCTGTGGCAGTTGTGTCCTAGTTTCCTCATTATGGTTTCTATCTGTCGCAGTTGTGTCCATTTTTCCTTTTTAGTTCTTTTGTCCGTCATTGTTGTGTCCTTGTTTTCTTATTTGTGTTTAAATCTGTCACAGTTATGTCCTTGTTTCCTTATTTGTTTTTTACCTGTGGCAGTTGTGTCCTAGTTTCCTCATTATGGTTTTTATCTGTCGCAGCTGTGTCCACTTTTCCTTTTTAGTCCTTTTGTCCGTCACTGTTGTGTCCTTGTTTCCTTATTTGTGTTTTAATCTGTCACAGTTATGTCCTTGTTTCCTTTTTTGTGCTTTTATCCGTCATTGTTGTGTCATGTTTCCTTATTAATGTTTATAACTGTCACAGTTGTGTCCTTGTTTCCTCATTTGTGCTTTTATCCGTCAATGTCGTGTCCTTGTTTCCTTATTCTTGTTTTTAATTGGGCGAAGTTGTGTCCTTGTTTCCTTATCCATGTTTTTTTCCATCACAGTCATGTCCTTGTTTCCTTTATTAGTGTTTTGTCTGTTGCAGTTGTGTCCTTAGTGTTTTTTCTTTCACAGCTGTGTTCTTGTGTCTTTGTTAGTGTTTGATCTGTTGCAGTTGTGTCCTTGTTTCCTTATTAGTGTTTTTGTATGTCACATTTTTGTCCCTGTTTCCCTTTAAGTGTTTTTTATTTGGCGTAGTTCTGTTATCTTTCCTTTTTAGTGTTTTATCCGCTGCAGTTTGTCCTTGTTTCTCTAGTAGTGTTTTTATATGAAACATGACACAACAACTGTTGTATCCTTGTTTCCTTATTTGTGTTTTAATCTGT
Source organism: Scarus forsteni (assembly GCA_036419115.1). Classification (NCBI taxonomy): domain Eukaryota; kingdom Metazoa; phylum Chordata; class Actinopteri; order Labriformes; family Labridae; genus Scarus; species Scarus forsteni. The sequence goes on along the minus strand of JAZDUH010000147.1, from coordinate 9,838,823 downwards.
CACATTTATGTCGTTGTTTACTTTTTTTGTGCTTTTATCTGTCAATGTTGTGTCATGTTTCCTTATTAATGTTTTTATCTGTCACTGGTGTATCCTTGTTTCCTTATTAATGTTTTTTATCTGTCACAGTTGTCTACTTGTTTCCTCATTTGTGCTTTTATCTGTCAATGTAATGTCCTGGTTTCCTTGTTTGTGCTTTTAATTGGCCACAGTTGTGTCCTTGTTTCCATATTAGTTTTTTTATTTGCCGCAGTTGTGTCCTTGTTTCCTTATCAGTGTTTTGATTTGGCACAGTTGTGTCCTTGTTTCCTTAATAGTGCATTTATCTGTCACTGTTGTGTCCTTGTTTCCTTATTTGTGTTTTTAAATTGCCACAGTTGTGTCCTTTTTTCCTTATTAGTGTTTATACCTGTGGCAGTTGTGTCCTTGTTTCCTTTTTAGTGCTTATATCCTTCCCACTTGTGTCCTTGTTTCCTTATCTTTGCTTTCATCTGCAACTGTTGTGTCCTTGTTTCCTTATTTGTGTTTTAATTTGGTGCACTTGTGTCCTTGTTTCCTTATCTGTGTTTTTACCTGTGACAGTTGTGTCCTTGTTTCCTTATTAGTGCTTTTATCCATCACAGTTGTGTCCTTGTTTCCTTACTTGTGTTTGAATTCGGCGCAGTTGTGTCCTTGAATTCTTATTGGTGTTTTTTATCCGTCACAGTTGTGTCCTTGTTTCCTTGTTTGTTATTTTGTTTGTATTTGTTGTGGCCATGCTTCCTTTTTGTGTTTTAATTTGGCACCGTTTTGTCCTTGTTTCCTTATTAGTGCTTTTATCTGTCACTGTTGTGTCCTTGTTTCCTTATTTGTGTTTTTAAATTGCCACAGTTGTGTCCTTGTTACCTTATTTATTTTTTTTATCGGCCGCAGCTGTGACCTTGTTTCCTTATTTGTTTTTTAACTGTGGCAGTAGTGTCCTCGTTTCCTTATTATGGTTTTTATCTGTCACAGTTGTGTCCATTTTACCTTTTTAGTCCTTTTGTCCGTCACTGTTGTGTCCTTGTTTAGTAATTTGTGTTTTAATCTGTCACAGTTATGTCCTTGTTTCCTCATTTGTGCTTTTATCTGTCAATGTAATGTCCTGGTTTCCTTGTTTGTGTTTTTAATTGGCCATAATTGTGTCCTTGTTTCCTTATTTGTGTTTTAATCTGCCACAGTTATGTCCTTGTTTCCTCTTTTGTGCTTTTATCTGTCATTGTTGTATCATGTTTCCTTATTAATGTTTTTAATCTTTCACAGTTGTGTCCTTGTTTCCTCATTTGTGCTTTCATATGTCAATGTAATGTCCTGGTTTCCTTGTTTGTGTTTTTAATTGGCCATAGTTCTGTCCTTGTTTCCTTATAAGTGTTTTTATTTGCCACAGTTGTGTCCGTGTTTCCTTATTAGTGTTTTTGATTTGGCACAGTTGTGTCCTTGTTTCCTCATTTGTGTTTATACCTGTGGCAGTCGGGTCCTTGTTTCCTTTTTACTGCTTAAATCCTTCCCACTTGTGTCCTTGTTTTCTTATCTTTTTTTTATCTGTAATTGTTGTGACCTTGTTTCCTTTTTTGTGTTTTTGATTTGTCACAGTTGTGTCCTTGTTTCCTTATTATTGTCTTAATTTGGCACTTGGGTCCTTTTTTTATTGTTTGTGCTTTGATCTGTAATTGGTGTGTCATTGTTTTCTTATTTTTGTTTTTTTATCTGCAGTAATTGTGTCCTTGTTTCCTTAATACTGCTTTTATCCAACCCAGTTGTGTCCTTGTTTGCTTGTTTGTGCTTTTATCAGTAACTGTTGTGTCCTTGTTTCCTTATTAATGTTTTTACCTGTCACAGATTTGTCCTTGTTTCCTTATTCCTGTTTTTGTCTGTGGCAGTTGTGTCCTTGTTCCCTTATTAGCGTTTTGATCAGTCACAGATGTCCTTGTTTCCTTGTTTGTGCTTTTATCTGTAACTGTTGTGTCCTTGTTTCCTTATTAATGTTTTTATCTGTCACAGTTTTGTCCTTGTTTCCTTATTCCTGTTTTTGTCTGTGGCAGTTGTGTCCTTTTTTCCTCATTAATGTTTATAACTATAGCAGTTGTGTCCTTGTTTCCTTGTTTTTGCTTTTTTCTGCCGCAGTTGTGTCCTTGTTTCCTTATTTATGTTTGTATCTGTCTCAGTTTTGTCCTTGTTTCTTTATTCCTTTTTTATCTGTCGCAGTTGTGTCCATTTTTTCGTTTTTAGTGCTTTTATCCATCACAGTTGTATCCTTGTTTCCTTATTTTTGTTTTTATCCATCACAGTTGTATCCTTGTTTCCTTATTTGTGCTTTTATCAGTAACAGTTGTGTCCTTGTTTCCTTATTTGAGCTTTATTTCATCCTTCTACTTGTTCTCCCATTGGTGCTTGCTTTAGTGGGCGGGGTTGTTCACCGTGACGTAGACATGACGTCATACCGCGCGTGTTTCCCCATTCCCCGCAGACTCCGCCCCCGCAGGCTGACAATCCGGGTGGTTCGGCTCCACCGCTGGTTTCTCTGGCCCTGAAGGAGCTCGTGTCCACAATCGGAGGCTGATTAACAGGTGAGTTCATGTGTCTGCGGTGTTGTCTGCCTTCACAGCCCACATCACCGAGTCTACCTGAGCTCGATTCTAAACCAGGGTGTTACGGAATATTTCCGTGACTATTGAGCTGGATTCTGTTTTATCACCGGGCGTTGGTTTGCAGGAATCCTGGTCGGCTGTGTGACTTTCTGTCGAAGTTAATATTCCGAGTTTTCTGAGCTCATATAAGATTGGTCTGTGATGTTATTTCGTCATGTTTCCCTGCTCCATATCCGCGTTTTTCTCTCTGTCATATCCTCACTCACAGAGTTTGTCTGCAGTCATATCAGAGTTCATTCCCTGTTTTAATGTTCCTCACGTGTCTCTGTTTCACACCTGTGTGGACAGGAATTTTTTTAAACCCTGAATTTAGTTTAAATCTCTTCTTTACCAGTGTTTCCTCTGTCTCCTATCAACACACGTGGCAAAAACATTTGTTGGTACCCTTCTGTTAAAGAAACAAAAACCCACATCGTAACTGAAATAACTTCAAACTGACAAAATTAATTATCAATAAAAATTTACTGAAAGTTAACTAGTAAAATCATACATTGTTTTTAAATTGTGGTTTAACAAAATTATTTTATAAAACAAACTTATAAAACTGGCCTGGACAAAAATGATGGTACACCTAGAAAAGATGAAAATAATTTGACCTTAGGGACAAGTTAAACTAAGGTGTGTCCTGAAATTATCATCCCAGGTGTTTTCAAGATTAGAAAGAAAATTATAGACAAGCATGTTAAAGGTAAAGGCTATCAGACGATCTCCAAGCAGCTTGATGTTCCTGTGACTACAGCTGCACAGATTATTCAGAAGTTTAAGGTCCACAGGACTGTAGCCAACCTCCCTGGGCGTGGCTGCAGGAGGAAAACTGATGACAAACTGAAGAGACGGAAAATACGAATGGAAACCAAAGAGCCTAGAACAACTTCAAAGAGATTAGAGGAGAACTCCAAGGTACATCAGAATTAGATCACACCATCCATCACTGTTTGAGCCAAAGTGGACTGAATGGAGGACATCACTGTTGAAAGCAAATCATTAAAACCGAGACTGGAATTTGCCAAAATGCACACTGGCAAGCCACAAAGTTTCTGAGAGAATGTCCTTTGGACAGATGAGACAAAACTTGAGCTTTTTGGTAAGTCACATCAGCTCTCTGTTCAGACAAAAAAATGAAGCATACGAAGAAAAGAGCACTGTACCCGCTGTGAAACGTGGAGGAGGCTCAGTTATGTTCTGGTGCTGCTTTGCTGCATCTGACACAGGGTGTCTTGAATCTGTACAGGTACAATGAAATCTCAAGACTATCAAGACATTCAGGAGTGAAATGTGCTGCCCAGTGTCAGAAAGCTTGGTCTCAGTCACAGGTCATGGGTCCTCCATCAGGATAATGAGCCAAAACACCCAGCTAAAAACACCCAAGAATGACCCAGAACAAAACACTGGACTATTCTGAAGTGGCCTTCTATGATCCCTGATCTAAATCCTGTTGAACATTTGTGGAAAGAACTGAAACATGCAGTCTGGAGAAGACACCCTTCAAACCTGAGACAGCTGGAGCAGTTTGTTCATGAGGAGTGGGCCAACATACCTGTGGACAGGTGCAGAAGTCTCACTGAGAGCTACAGAAATGACCAGATTGCCGTGATTGACTCAAAAGGTTGTGCAACAAAACACTGAGTTAAGGGTACCATCATTTTTGTTGAGGTCAGTTTATTAAGTTTGTTTTTTAAAATAATTTTGTTTAGCCTCAATTCAAAAGCAGTCTCTGATTTTCATCAGTTTATTTAAGTCCATTTTTATTTCCTTTAACCTTTCTCAATACCATGTTATTTCAGTGACCATGTGGGGTTTTCTTTCTAAAACAGGAGGATACCAACAATTTTGCCATATCTCTGTTTCCTCTTTCTCATATCTCTGTTTCCTCTGTCTCATATCCATGTTTCCTCTTTCTCATATCCATGTTGCCTCTTTCTCATATCCATGTTTCCTCTTTCTCATATCCATGTTTCCTCTTTCTCATATCCATGTTTCCTCTGTCTCATATCCATGTTGCCTCTTTCTCATATCCATGTTTCCTCTTTCTCATATCCATATTTCCTTTGTCGCATATCCATGTTTCCTCTGTCTCATATCTGTGTTTTGTCTTTCTCATATCTGTGTTTTGTCTTTCTCATATCTGTGTTTTGTCTTTCTCATATGCATGTTTCCTCTGTCTCATATCCATATTTCCTTTGTCTCATATCCATGCTTCCTCTGTCTCATATCTGTGTTTTGTCTTTCTCATATCTGTGTTTTGTCTTTCTCATATCTGTGTTTTGTCTTTCTCATATCTATGTTTCCTCTGTCTCATATCCATATTTCCTCTGTCTCATATCCATGTTGCCTCTTTCTCATATCCATGTTTCCTCTTTCTCATATCCATATTTCCTTTGTCGCATATCCATGTTTCCTCTGTCTCATATCTGTGTTTTGTCTTTCTCATATCTGTGTTTTGTCTTTCTCATATCTGTGTTTTGTCTTTCTCATATGCATGTTTCCTCTGTCTCATATCCATATTTCCTTTGTCTCATATCCATGCTTCCTCTGTCTCATATCTGTGTTTTGTCTTTCTCATATCTGTGTTTTGTCTTTCTCATATCTGTGTTTTGTCTTTCTCATATCTATGTTTCCTCTGTCTCATATCCATATTTCCTTTGTCTCATATCCATGCTTCCTCTGTCTCATATCCATGTTTCCTCTGTCTCAGATCCATGTTTCCTCTGTCTCATATCCATGTTTCCTCTTTCTCATATGTATGTTTCCTCGGTCTCATATCTGTGTTTCCTTTGTCTCATATGTATGTTTCCTCTTTCTCATATTCATATTTCCTTTGTCTCATATCCATGTTTCCTCTGTTTCATATCCATGTTGCTTCCATCTCATATCTCTGTTTTCTCTTTCTCATATCTGTGTTTCCTGTGTCTCATATGTATGTTTCCTCTGTCTCATATCTTTATATATCCTCGATCTCATTTGTATGTTTCCTCTTTCTTATATCTTCTATCTCTGTCTCATATCCATATTTCCTTTGTCTCATATCCTTGTTTCGTCTGTCTCATACAATTGTATTGTCTTTCTCGTATCTGTTTCCTCTTTCTCATATCCATGTTTCCTTTGTCTCATATCTATGTCTCCTCTGTATTAAATCCTTGTTAACTCAAATATCGTTGTTTCCTTTTTCTCATATCTGCTTTCTCTGTCTAATATCTGTGTTACCTCTGTATTATATCTTTGTTTCCTCTGTCTAATATGTTTTTTTCCCTTGTCTTATATCTGTGTTTCTTCTATCTCATAACTTTGCTTCCTTTGTCTCATCTCATTGTTTTCTCTGTATTATATCCTTTTTTCCCTTGTCTCACTGAAACATTTTGTACATTTCAGAATAACGAAAAGGCCCCTTTTAGTGAACATGAAATGGGTTAATAATGTAAAGCTGTTCCACAGCCGTGAAGGTTTATCAAGCCTTGACTGCTGACTCTGTTATTCCTTCAGCCTGCTCATAGCCCCCTCTCTCTGCAGACCCTGTGGTACCAAACCCTTTTGAGCATCAGCTGAACAGCGCTGTACTGCACAAGTTCGATGCTGCCACAAAAATGGCAAGAAAAAGGTAATTAACAATAAAAGAAAGAGACTTTCATAACACTTATAGAAGTTGGTCTTTCTTTCAGACAAGCTTCAGTGAAATTCAAGGTGTCAGTGAGAACAGTTTTCTTGACCATCAGAAACACTCAAAGAGAACCTAACAGGAAGAGTTTGACAGACCCAAAGCCACAACTCAATCAGAGGACAAGTTTCTGAGAGCTAACGGTTTGCGTGACAGGCAGCTCACAGGACAACAGTGGTGAAAATAAAATTAGCAATCTTCAAGACGTGTGATTATTGTTGAAATAAATATCCTCCAATAGAGTGACTCAGTCAGCAGTGGGTCTGTATCTTTTTGGCTGACCCACTTTGCTGCAGCTTGTTCAGATGTTGATGTTGGTGCAGCTCCAGTTGGTGATGTCTCCAGCCTGTCAGTCGGAGCAAAACCACGGCGCTTTGGTGTGCGGTGCGTTTACTCTCTGTGTAATTTGGGGGTTGTGTTTTTACACTCACACACAGACTGTGACAGACTATTTCTGTATTTATCAGCAGCCTTGTTTTGAGTGAGTAAACGGCACATTTTCAACTTCAACTTCAACTTTATTTCATTTATATGGCCCTTTTCATGCGTTTAGCAACACAAAGTGCCTCACAGAGGATAAGAACAAAAACAAAACAAAAGGCAAATACCATAAAAACCCCAAACCTCCCACCCCCACAAATATATACACCCGTACACATACATAGACATACGCGCACACTTACATACTCACACACACAAACATACACACACCCACACACATACACAGGCTGTTGCTGAGGAGACATGGCTGGGCACCAAGATCTGAGGTGAGGAAAAGGCCGCCTTTGGGGGCCGTGCAGACCGGGAGGGGCCATGGTCCATGGCTGAAGGGGGCGCCACCACAGGGACCACCCCAGCCCAGGCAGACAGGAGGCTCCACACCAAGGTGTAGAGCTCTGTAGACGCCAAGGCCGGAGCCATCCACGAGACAGCGCCCCAATCAGTGGACCAGAATCAGCTCCCGGTGTGACAGGCCCCCAGGAGGAAACACTGGGAAACCGAGGGGCTAAAATAGTAGAATGTGATAAAAGGTATAGAAGCTAAAAACTAAGGGAATAAAACAGTATTCTTAAGATAGATTAAATAGATAATGTGAAATAAAATAAATCTAAAACATCAAAATAAAACAATAACATAATATAACAGGATAGACTAAGCTAAATAAGTAAATGACATAATAATAATAATAATGATACTAATATAAATAAAGTAATGATAAAAAGTGTAAAAATATGGGTAAGCATAAAAGGATTAGGAGGAGTTAAATTAGTCAGTTAAAAGCCTGATTAAAAAGATGGGTCTTGAGCCTCTTTTTAAAAATATCAACATTCTCTGCTCCCCTGAGACTCTCCGGGAGGCTGTTCCTGTCGGGGACCATACTAACTGAATGCCGCCTCCCCGTGAGTTTTAGTTCTAACTTGTGGTATTGTTAAAAGGCCAGCACCGGAGGACCTCAGGGTCCGCGAGGGTTGATAGGGTAAAAGTATTTCGGATAGATAAGATGGCCCAACACTGTTAAGACACTTAAAAACTAATAAAAGAACCTTAAAATCGATCCTGAAACGCATGGGGAGCCAATGCAGCGATTTTAAAACAGGCGTAATGTGCTCCCGCCCTCTGGTCCTCGTCAGCACGCGTGCGGCTGAGTTTTGCAGTAATTGTAAATTGTTCATGTTCTTTTTGGGAAGACCAGAGAGCGGGGCATTACAATAGTCTAAACGACAGGAGATAAAATACAATAGTCTAAACGACAGGAGATTTTAGCTGACATGTTTGTTTCTACAACGTTAACAGGCTCACAGTGATGTTACTGTATCTGTGTGGTGGAGAGCTGGGATGTTTATTACAACTTCAGGAGAGTTTGCTGAGAAACCAAGGCTCCAGGAACAGTGCCGGGCTTTTTCCATCCGCAAAATGTTTTCTGGTCTCTTCTGTGAGCAGAGCTCTGCATGCTCAGCTCTCACTGCTGATTGGCTGATCATTGCTGACTCTGCATGTAACCAGAGCTCGTAACCAATCAGATGGTGCTGTGGGTGGGACAAAATACAGCCCATTGTTAAGTGATGGGACTACATCATAACTGGTAAAGTTTTCATGTAAATCCATCAAACAAACAAAAAAACAGACTCAGACTTAAACAAAACCTCCATGGCGGTGGTAATAAAAACAATAACCATTAGCAGACACTATCTGTAAACACAGCGTGTGAAATTCTAGCAGAAAGTCTGATTTAAACACTTAGCTCCTGTTGTCTGATAAAACAAAAGCAGCAGCTGTGATTCTGTCCACCCAGTCATGAACACGTCACAAATGACTAAAGTAAATGTCTCTGAAGGTTGTACTGCAGTGTAGGGATACAGGACGGTAACCTGTTTGACGACAGTACAGAGTGTTCTCTCTGCTGCACGGCCATGAGATGAGCTTCAAAAGGTTATCCGAGGAGTCGTTTTCGGTAATGCTCCATGTTGAGTGAGAGGGAGATAACGACCTGAGCCACTTTATCACATTCCTGTTTCCCTTTTACTATCAGAAGTGTGAAATAAAGGAATCTTTCCTAAATGTTTGATCTCGCTTCAGAATCAGAATCAGCTTTATTGGCCTGTTGTGTACATACAATACAATACCACTTTCACACTAAAGTTGGCAGGTCAACATGGGTTTTGTCAACGCGGTTTAACTCCGTCACAATCAGCAAATGACTCTTTTCCCACTGCCAGCAGACTCAGTGTGATCGGCAGCAGACGAGCTTTGTGGCTGTTCTTTTCCCTCTGGCGCATCACGCTGATATCATCACGATGACATCATCAGCGTGATGAAGCCCCTCCAAGTAAACAATGACAGGAGCATGGAGGCCGTGGACATGTTGGTCAGCTCAGCTGTTTTCTTTGCTTCGTAATTTTTATCCCTCTTGAAAAATGTACAAACTCTGCTGATGATACAAAGGTGGATGGAATTTGCTGCTGAGATGACAAAGAGTCACGTAAGTTATAGACGGAGGGGATGGACATTAGGGCTGGGTATTTCCAACAACCCCACGATACGATACGAATCCCAATGCACATAAAATGTAAACACTGACTGCTCGGCTATAACTCCAACAGGGTTTCTGCAGGTTTGAACTACTTTATGGCTTTTAAAGACCTTTTTAAATAAAATTTAAGATTTACACAAGGTCAAATACACTTAGGGAAATTGCAGTCACAGAATTGCTTTCAAACTAACCAAATTTATTGCCACAGAACAGCCCATAAACAATCAAGGACAAATGTTATTTATACAATGGAGTGAGTGAGTGTCAGGGTTATCAAACTTTTAAAAATGAATTGGGATTTATTTTAAATTAGTTTTTCAGAGTGTTTTTTTCTGCTTTTATTTAATTTTAATTAATTTAATACATCAATAAACAGAACAGGGGAGAAATGGGAGCGGTAAAATTACATACATGATTTAAGACCTTGAATACCAAAAAAAGACAGATTTAAGACTTTTTTAAGACAAGGTATAAAACTGAGATTATCAAATTAAAGATCGAGCAACATCTTTTGCATGGCCTAAGATAGTTAACCTGACATGTCAGATGGACAGTTTCATATGTCTGCCACGGAAATATTTCACTAACACATCTGGACAAGAGCACATAGAAAATGTTTTCAGAGGCAGAACCTTCAAAAACAACAGCAGCTTGTGACTGGATGATTGTTCAGCTCGTCACACTCATCTCAGACCAATCATATCAGGCAGCACTGCTACATATGACATAGCATATGTAGCGGCTATACGTAGCAGCCAATGGCTAACAGCAGTTAGCCGCTAGCTTAGACTACCTTAGACTATTTTCTTACATTAAATTATAGCACACAGATTTATTATTTAACACTTATATGTGACATGAACCTCGTCAAAGACAATAACCATGACGACCACAGGCTAACCGTCATGTCTGTGGCGGTTTTCCTCGTTCTCTCCCACTGATCCCGGCCAGGAGAAGAACAAAAACAGGATTTATTGTAAGACAAGCTTCAACTGACATTTTTGCTCTTCTTTTAATATTTAGAATAAATTGAGTCTATTAAAAAACTACGGATATTGAGACTCTTCAAAAGTCGCCATTGTTTTCAAACATGCAGTCACCTGTTTTCGGTTAACCTGTTCATGATTTTGGACTTTTCTAGAGCGTTTCCCAATGTTCCCAGTCTGTTGTCTGTTCTTGTGTCTTTGGAACATGCTGCAGGAATCAAATTCAGTTTGAGTGAATTTGTCAAAGTTATTTGTCGCAAACAAAGCTTTTCAGTTTGAACTTAAAGGTGCAGTGTGTAGAATTTGGCAGCATTTCGCCGAATGGAAACCGTGAATATAGGATATAATGTTTCTATTTGTATGTACAGTCTGTTAAAATAGGAGTACAATCATCCCCATAAAACATTTGTTTTATTTCTATTTATTTAGAAAAAGCTTAAAAAAAATGACATTACCGTGGGCCGCATTCATGGAGGCGGACTTAACGATCCGCCATGTTGTCTACGGGTGGGTTTTGGGGACAAAAAGTGCGAAACATGATTTTTGAATACAAGTCTGGCCGCTGATCCTGAAATCTACCTGGATGACATGTGGCTTCTTAACTGACCTATAATCTATCAAAATAATAGTTACAAATATGAATGAAAAACCCTCACCTTGGACTGTTGTAAATGATGCCCTGTTCACGATCCTCTTTGGTCTTCACCGCCTCTCGTCGCTTTGTTATGTGATGGATGGGCTCATTTCGAAATCTGAACACTAGATGTTGCTAAAATACCAATTTCTACACACTGCACCTTTAAATATCTCGTCTTCGAAGAGCCCTCAGATGAATTCAAGTTGTGTCTAAATCTTTGTTTGCTGTTTTCATTTATGTTTTACACAACGTCCCAACTTCATTGGAATTGTGGTTTGTCATTGCATTTATTGTTTATAAATCATTTAAACATTGACCGATCTCATGGAGAATCATCTCTGCTCTTTTCTTCAGGGTCAGCAGTTAAAGTCCTGATGAAGAATATGAAGATGGGTCAGTATTTGGTGATGAAGAAGAAAATAAGCTGCAGTGATGAAGAGTTAAGGTTGATGAAGATGAAGATGAAGTTAATTCCTGAATAATCCATCTGCACCAATAAACAAGTCCAACATGGCTGCCGTCTTCAAACCTGAGAATGTGGAAGATTTTTACGAGATGGGTGAAGTTCTGGGAAGGTGAGGAAGAATCTGAAGGTGTCATCAGAGAGTGAACATACATGCTTTTAAGATCATGTGATGAATTAATGTGATGTGTGATGTGATGATTAATCATATCATTCAAATATACATCAAATAACGTTTAACATCGTTTCAGCTGTGTTAAAGTTCTAGTGTCATCTAAAAATGGATAGTGGAACGTAACGTGTTCAAAACGGAGTCACAACAGCACACAGGACTGTTTACTGCTGCTGAAGAGTTTGTCTGATGACTGTAGGCAGAGGCAGGCCAACACTACCCATTGACCCCCACTAGGCCTGTCACGATAATCAATAAATCAATTAACCGAACGATAAATAAAAACATCCTCGGTAAGCTTGCCGGCCTCGATAAACTGACACGTGCATGCATGTTTGTTTTCCTCCTCTTTTTCTACTGAAGAGGCTGAACGAGAAGATGACTCACTCTGTCCATCTTTCTTAACACCGGGGTGCGTTGGTTTTATAGCGGAGTGAGCATCTGTCAGACATACAATCTTTGGGGGTGGGGGGGGGATGGCATGAAAGATGCGGTTCTTAAGCCGGCTGCCACAGCCCCAGTGTGGGAATATTTGGTTTTAAACAGAATCATGAAGGTGTGAGCCCGTGAACACCGACGAGCCGATATGTCGTATTTGTTTGAAAGTAGTAATGACAAAGAAGAAGGGAAGGTGCAGCGGAGCCTTTGTCCTGACAGTCAGCGCTTACTGAGACGTTTGGTCTGCAAAGTAAATATAAATAAAACAGCGCAAAATGGTGCACTCACAGTGTTGTTCACTACGTTGCAAAAGAAATGCAACCATACAATACGGTTGAAAAGCTAGCATGGTTATTAACGTTTGACAGAGTACGAATTGACTGGGAGAAAGTACCTGTCACAAACACAAACTGTAAAAACTTCATTTTATTTATTGTTTTTCATTTTTGTGTGTGTTTTATTGGAGTTTCCTCTTTTTCTTTACAGAGACAGGGTCTATTTTTTATTGTTTTTTATTAGTATAATTATTTTTTATTTACATGCAATTTTCCAAATAGAGTCCATTTCATTTTATTTGTTTTTTTTCTTCTTTTTTTGTTTGTTGAATTTATTATATTGTTTATTTATTTATTTAAAAGATCTTGATCATCCAATTACAGTTAAATACTCCTAAGAAATTGAAGTTTGGACTCATCATTGACATGGTGTTCTCACTTTATTATGACATATACTATAATTACATTAATGAAAAATTTTTAAAAAAAATCAGAATAATATTGACAATAATATTGTTTATCGTCAAAAAAATTTTGGACAATTATCGTCTAGCAAAATTTGTTATCGTGACAGGCCTAACCCCACAGCCTTCTGTTAGCGCCTCTACGACACGTGATGTTTCTGAGCATTGGTCTGTTCACGTCTCAGTTTCTCTAATGAAACACAGATCAGGAGGGCAAGAAGACAAGCACACCTGAGACACCTGTGCTGGATATTTGAGCTGGCCCAGACTAGCTGCTTTTGTTGGGCACTGTTAGGTGGACTGTGACACTGTCTATGCTGTGGTCTATGCCGTGGTCTGTGCCATGGTTTATTCAATGATATATGCTGTGGTCTTTACTGTGCTCTATGCTACAATATATTCCATGGTCTGTGCTTAGGTCTTTTCAGTGGTTTGTGCCATTGCCTGTGCCATGGTCTATACCACGGACGTTGCCACAGTCATGCATTGGTCTGTCTGGTGGTCTTTGCCATGGTGGACATAGTTGGACATGGTCATTCAGTGATCTATGCCAAGGTTTATGCCATGATATATGCCTTGGTCAGTGCTGTGGTCTTAGCAAGGATAGGCCTCACCTGTCTGCTCCCTCAGGTGTATCTGCAGAGGTTCCTTCAGGTTTCAATCAGGACAGTGAAGGAGAAAAGCTGCCAGAGAGGAGCTGCCAGCCTTTGGCAAGTTCAGACCCTGTCATTCTTACGGCAGAAGCTTCACAGGGGGAGTGACATCATCACAGTCCTATCTGAATGACCACATAAAGGTCAAAGGTCATGAAAGTTTTAAGGTCATTTTAAGATTCTGTCTCATCACTGAGTCAGACTCTGTCCTCCAGTCTGTGTCACACTCAGAGAACTTCATTTAAACGTCTGATCACGTTTTAATCACTGCTGTGTCTCACCTGCTGTCTCACCTACTGTGTCTCACCTGCTGCAGCGGCCACTTTGGGCAGGTGCGGCAGGTGCGGGAGCGCTCCACTGGGACGCAGTGGGCCGGGAAGTTCCTGAAGATCCGGAAGAGTCCGTGCAGCCTGCTGGGGATGGAGCGCAGCAGCGTGGAGCGGGAGGTGGACATCCTGCACGCCGTCCAGCACCCAAACATTGTGATGCTGCACGACGTGTTTGAGAGCCGCGCTGAGGTGGTTCTGATCCTTGAACTGTGAGTGTGTTCGTAGATACTCTGATTACTTTAGACAGTAATCTGATTACTTTATAGACAATAATCAGATTTCTTCATAGACAATTATCAGATTTCTTTATAGACCCTGATTACTTCACAGACAGGTTCTCTGATAACTTTGCATACTCATGTGTGGTGGGATTGGGTCTTTGTAAACGTTTCTGACTCTTGTGTGTTCATGTTTTCTCTGGTTTCAGGGTGAACGGAGGTGAACTGTTTGACTTCATCGCTGAGAAGGAGAATCTTCTAGAAAGTGAAGCCATCGAGTTCCTCAAGCAGATTCTGGAAGCTCTGCGATTCATGCATGCAAAGAACATCGTTCACTTTGACCTGAAGGTGATTCAACATCCATAAACAACATTCAGTTATTATTTGACCTGGACAACATCAGTCAGTTGCCTTGCGAGCTGGGTGGCAGCTGAGGCGGGGACCTTGGCGGAGCTTGGAGCCCTAGACATCCCCAGAGCGTCTAGCTATAGGGACGTGGAGCATCACCTCTCTGGTGGGGAAGGAGCCTGAGCAGGTGTGTGAGGTTGAGCGGTTCCGCCTATATTTAGTCCTACTCACCTCGACATATAGCTTAGACTCTGGAATCAGTCCTTGGGGTTGGACTCTCATCTACTCTGGAGTTGACGATAGCGAGAGACGTCAGGCGGGGTGGCAGTTCTTCAGGCTGTCCTTCAAGCTCGAGGCCTTTACATTGGGGTTTACCCCAAAAAAAGAGAGTGTAGCTTCCCTCCGCCTTCAGGTGAGGGGACAGAACCTGACTATTGTTTGTGCTTATGCACCAAACAACAGTGAAGAGAGGGGAGGAGCTGTCAACTGACCACCACCTGGCGGTGAGTTGGCTACGATGGTGGGGGAGGTTGCCCCTCAGACCTGGCAGACCCAAGCATGTTGTACGGGTCTGCTGAGAATGTCTGGCAGAGTCTCACATCAGACCATGGACCACCTTCATGGTCCAACTGCCAGTTGTGGGGGGCAGGTGACAATGAGTCCGAGTAGTCTCTATTGTTGAGGCGGATGATCGGAGCTGTGGCCGTAAGGTGGTCAGTGCCTGTCGTGGTGGCAAGACCCGAACCCTCTGGTGGACACCAGAAGTGAGGGATGCTGTCAACTTGAAGAAGGAGTCTCATCGGGCCTTTTTGGTCAATGGGGCTCTAGAGGCAGCTGACAGGTACCGGCTGGCCAAATGTAATGCAGCTTCAGTGCTCCTTCATGTTGAGAGGAGCCAGATGAGGTGGCTCTGGCATCTGGTCATGATGCCTCCTGGATGCCTCCCTGGTGATGTGTTCAGGGCATGTCCCACCGACAGGTGGCCCCAGGGAAGACCCAGGACACGCTGGAGAGTCTCTCAGCTGGCCTGGGAACGCCTCGGGATTCCCCGGGAAGAGCTGGATGAGATGGCCGGGAAGAGGGAAGTCTGGGCTTCACTTCTTAGGCTGCTGCCCCCGCGACCTGAACATGGATAAGCGGGAGAAGACAGTACAGTGATTCAGCATCCATCAATAACATTAAGTTATTTTCTGATTTTACTTCAGGTTCATGCAGGACACAAACAGGTTTCAGTTTGACGAGCAGGAAGCTGAGGTCACTTTCACACCCGAAGTTCAGGCTGAAGTTTCAGCTTTGTTTTACTTCCTCTTGCTTTGGTTTCCGTTCTTGCTGCTCTTAGTCCGGCAGGTCTAACCTGTCAGGTGACGTGTTGTAAAGCCTCCCAACACTATTAGGCACTTTTGAACTTTGACCTGATTTGATTTTATTGGACAATAATGACTGTTTGTTGGCATTCTAAGATCCAAACTCACAACATTTCATTGACTTTGACCTGGAGGTGAACTGAGAGCCTCACCTGGACAGTAATGGTTAATTTTCACCACCAGTTCAAGCTCAGCCTGTCCCAGGTCTTCACAGGAATCAAACCCCTCTTGTCGTCTTTGTCCTGACGTATGTCCTTCCTCTCGTGGTGTAAGTCGTGGTTCATGATGCAAGCGTCATTTTCAGTTTTGAGTACAAACAGACCTCACTGATTGTTGCTCTTTTCTCTATATATTCGCTCTGTTGTTTTTGTGCCTGCTAGTCAGAGCACAGGGTCGAGTAAAATCGAGCAGGAGTCGGTCAATCACATAGCTGCACTGAGAGCAGAGGAAGCAACATGAGGGACCCTGGTTCCTCTAGTCTGGGGTGTAGGACTGAAGATTGTTCAGCAGTAATGGCTCTGGAGCCTCGTGGTCCCTGTTATGTAACTCCACGTTAAACCACTGAGGCACAAACATCCAACAGGTCTAACAGGGGAGCATGAACTCCAAGAACATCAGCATGTGTGTTTAACAAGCCAGAGCATGTCTGACCTTTTCACCTGGAAACTCTAGAGCAGACTCAGGACAAACTGGACCCTGCAGCAGGAAAAATCCTCTTCAGCTGCTCAGAGCAGCCGTGAAAAGAACATCCAGACTTTGTTTAAAGTCCTTCTGGTTAAAGCTGGGGTTGGCGATCTGATTTAGATACACTTTTTGTAATACTGGTTAAAATGGTCTTTATGACCCGATGGTAATCAACTCATAATGTGTTCTTAAAACAGAGCGAAAAATATCCGCTATCTACAGCAGGAGTAAAACAGGGAAAACCCCAACCAATAATCTTGCCGGGATACCTTCTTTTACACCAATCAAATCCCGTCGCCATTCTGCGTGCCTGCTGCGCGTGCATTTTCCCGGCGTGCACCGACAGTGCGTGTAGCATGTAGCATGTAGCGTGTAGGGAACAGACTCCATCATCAGGATGTGTTTGAAAACGCATCAAACAGGAAAATGAAGCGCTGGTTCAAAACAGCACTAGCATTTACAAATAATTTTCATTAAAGTCAGAAGTCAGAACAGTATTAACATTAACAAATGCATTTTTAATAAAGCCAGAACAGCATTGACAACAGCAATTGTTTTTTTTATTAAAGTCAGAACAGGATTAACATTAACAAATGAATTTTTATTGAAGTCAGAGCTGGAATTAACAATAAGAAATGTATTTTTCTAAATGTCAAAACAGGATTAACATTGACACAATCATATTTATTAAAGTCTGAACAGCATTAACATTAACAAATGCATTTTTATTAGAGTCACAACAGCATTAAAATTAAGAAATTGGTTTTTAATAAAATCAGAGCAGCATTAACATTAACATATGAATTTTTAATAAGGTCAGAATAGTATTAACCAAACTAAGTGTGAATGGTTTCAGTCATATGCTTATGTTGAAGTGTTTCACATTCCAAACAGGTCTGAACATGAGGCAGAACACAAAAAGCTTTGTGTCATGTGACCTCATGGAGGCCTGAAGGAGCTTTACAGCACTGTGTTCATGTTCAGTGGCTCCGTGTTCATGTTTAGGGGCTGAATGATCATGGAGACAGTGATATTCACATTCAGCGGCTGCATGTTCATGAAGACTGCAGTATTTATGTTCAGGGGATTTGTGCTCACGAAGACTGCACTATTCATGTTCAGGGGCTGCAGGTTCATTGAGACTGCAGTACTCATGTTCAGGGGCTGCAGGTTCATTGAGACTGCAGTATTCATGTTCAGGGGCTGCATGTTCATGGAGACAGTGGTATTCATGTTCAGGTGCTTTGTGTTCATGTTAAGGGGCTGCGTGTTCATTGTGAAGGCCCCTACGCACTGAATGCGGTTTGCTCAGCGGCCATCTCCTGAGGAGGAGGACCAGAGTATCAGCATCAGCAGCGGGAAGGAGAAGGATGTGGGTCCACCCGATCCTAATGGCAAGGCGTGTACTGGAGTACAGGCTCGTTTGGGAGCTGCATTTTCACGCAGAACGCTTCCAAATGTACTTCAGGCTGACCAAGGAAAAGTTTGAGAGCCTGTTGAGTTGGTCAAAGT
The DNA here is from genome assembly GCA_036419115.1 of Scarus forsteni. Lineage (NCBI taxonomy): Eukaryota > Metazoa > Chordata > Actinopteri > Labriformes > Labridae > Scarus > Scarus forsteni. The sequence goes on along the minus strand of JAZDUH010000147.1, from coordinate 9,820,931 downwards.
CGAGTAAGACCGCAGACAAACTTCAGGCAGCCAGTCTCTTGTAGCACAGTTCAGCTCTGTATCCGCGGCCACTTTTTTTCTGAACTGGCATCTCCTATTGGATGCGCTAAGATGTCGTCAAAGCCCGCTGTGCCAGAATTGAAAATGTTTCAATTCGTTCGCCGCTGCATTGCTGCACAGCACGGCGGCAGGCGCCCCCCTTGCTCGCCTCTGAACTCCACGCACTGTGGGGCCGCCCTTGCGCGGCGGTAGCACATACACAATGAATGGGTTTGCCACCGACCACCTGCGCTTGCCACATTTGGTGTGTAGGGGCCTAGACAGTGGTACTAATGTTCAGGGGCTGCTTGTTTCTGGAAACTGTGGTATTCATGTTCCAGGGCTCCATAGTGAGACCATTTTGGTCGCAAATGCGACCAAAATTTGTAAGAGTGCGCCTAGCATTTTTTGTTGGTTGCACCGGTGCACCTGGCGCTCCCCAGGTGAAAACATTGACTTCTGTCGCAAGCTCCTCATATCTCTCCCTCTCTCTATCTCTCTCTCTCTCAAGTCAAAAGTTTAGAAGTTGAGAAAGCACATTTCAATATACCTACAAACGTAATATAGCCTTTTAAAGTTTACAAAAGTAACAGCAGTAGCAAAAAATCTGCCAAGAACAGACAAACACAGAGCCTGCTTCCTCTGTCTCTCCATTTTACAGCAGGGCCTGCACACGCATGCACACAAATATGCACATACACACACACACACACACAGTCCTCTGTAATCATCCAATCAGCTGCTAGTATGCAAATGAGCCCAGACTCTGTGGTGTCAGGGTTCAACCCGGAGCGGTAAGTCTGAAGACGCAGCAAAGCTCTGCCAAGTTTGTCTTAGAGACTGTCAGATAATTAATAATTAACAACAGTAACAAGTAAAACAAAGTAAAGTTTAATATAACATGTATATTTGTTCAGTCCTTTCTCCTGTTAAGGGGGGAGTTTCTTAGTCACACAGGCACAGAGGTGAGTGTTCACATCCACTGAGGAAAAATGACCTGACAGACAGCCCTTGACTGCACATTAAGCTGGGCTGAAATAGAAAAAAGCCACAACAAGAGAAAAAACTAAAGAAAAAAACTCATAAAAATGTTCTGCCCTAAATGTTGTTTTCATAAATTAGTTTGAGAATTGTTTTTTTATTATTTATCTTAGTTTCAGTTTTGTAAATATTGACTATAGTGTGTGAAGTCTTATTCTAGGTTCAAATGTATTGGAGAATAAGACCATCACGTTAAATGTTATGTTGTTGGTTGTTAAAATATGGATTTCTTTTCTTTTTCAGCTCAGTATAGCACCTTAAACATTAGCTCTATTTTTTTGTAAATATTTTATTTAGCTTGAGATGTTTGAGTTTGAGGTATCAAATTTCAGTTCAGGAAAACACTTTAAGCACTTTTTTTTGGAAATGTTTTATTTTAATTAATTTATTAATTTTTAAATACTCAATTTTTCTTTTAATATATAATTTTGCTTCAAATAAAGAAAAATATTTCTTTACATCTCATTCTTGTTTAAAAAGCATTTACATTATATAAAAGCTATGGAGAGTGATAAAATGGTGACCCAATGTTGTTCAATATGACACTGAAAAGTGTGGGTGCACCTTAAACATTTTTTAGGTGCACCAGTGCAACCAATGCAAACAGTTAGTCTGGATCCCTGTGTTCAGGGGCTGCTTGTTCATGGAGACTGCTGAAGTGGAAGCACCAGTAGTGGATGGACAAATGTTCAGCAGTGCTACTTGTAAGCCTTATATGCGAATAATGTGGCAGGGAAAATCAAATTTAGGTTTCCCATTAGCTGTTTTTTTTTTTCAACCAATCAGGGAGCTGCATTTGGTTACGGTCCCTCCTACTTCATTTGCATTAAGTCTTCTTGTACTACTAGTGAATGTTTTGGCTATCAGTGCTAGTGGTAGGCTAAAAGCTGTCTACTAATAACACTAGTGAGACATTTTGAGTTTACCCGTACTACTAGTAGACTTAAAAATATTAGTTACTAAAACTCAAAGCTTTAGTAGTACCACTAGCTACTTAAAGTTGTCCAACAGTAGATGGATTTGCGTCACTAGAAAGGTCTACACAAGTGCTAGAGTCCCTGAAACCCTTAGTTTTTAACTTTTTTTTTGTAAACACAAATTTCACTTGTGGTAGATTTTTTTAAGTCTACTAGTAGCACTAGTAGCCAGAAGTTTCATTAGTAGTACTAGTTGACCTAATGTAATGAAGTAGGAGGGATTGTAATTAAATTTGTTCTAATATTTTTAAAATGGAAACCATGAATTTGCTTTTCCCGCCCCTTATTACCATAAAATATTTGAGTAACAGTGGAGCTGGACCACAGTTTGTATCACTGTCCAAACTGTCCACACACGGCCCCGCTTAGCATCTCAGCTGCAGTACCAGAAGGGGACACCAGGGGGTGGCACAAACACGTGGTGACCATATGGTGGTGACCTCTTTCTTTCTTTGTTTTTCAGCCAGAGAATGTGATGCTGTCTGACAGATCGTCTCATCCCACCATCAAGCTGATCGACTTCGGCCTCGCCCAGCGTCTCTGTCAGGGGGAGGAGTTTAGGAGCACCAGCGGGACGCCTCAGTACATCGGTCAGCACATTCTGATCACAACGTTTCTATTGTTAATCAGTGACTGATTATAAGGTTTGATAAATCACAGCTGAACAGATTTGCCCGCTGACACCTGCAGATGAAGTGACCCTGAACTGACCAGGTGAGCTGCAGGTGTGACCTCAAACAGCAGGTAGAGCTCCTGCTGGGAGGCAGGTGAGTGCATGCAGGCAGAAGGTTTTTGGTTTGATCCTCCGCTCACTCAGGCCCTTCCTGTGTGGTGTTTCCATTTTGTCCCTGTGCATGCATGGGTTCTCTTCAGGCAGTCTGGCTTCCTCCCACAGACCAGAAACATGGCCTACGGTCGAATAGTCTCCTCCTAAGTCCTTTCCTGACCACTTTTCCTTTACCCTGATGGAGAACATCATGAGAGTGTATCATGACAATGTTGCTCCTTTCAGACAATTTGAACATTAACAACCCGGTAAAAATGACGTCTGCATAAACAATGTAGAAAGTGAGGGTTTAAATAAATCTGTCCTCTCATTATCAACATGAACACCAATCAGCGCATGAAAATAAATGAACTGAAGGAAAGAAAGGCAGAAACTGTCAAGCCCACAACCTAATAGTGTACAAATGATTAACACTGAACCAACTTTGACCCTTAAGGGACTGCAATTTTAAGGGTTCACTAGTAAATACATTTATCTTTGTTCATTCTGATGCCATTTCTTGGAATATCTTCAAATACCTAATATCCCCAGAATCCTTACGAGTTAATTAAAATGATATACATATAAATTAACCATAAAAGAAATAGGTAAAGATGTTCAATTTGTGTTATAAATTAGAAAATACAAAAATCTGAAATGTTTTTTTCATCATATTTACTTACATATGCACACAAAACAGACTGATCCAAATGATTTCCACATGTAGAAAAATAAACAAGATATTTCTGAACACGCCAGTAGTGATTTGAACAAAATACCTATTTTAGTTTTTGAGATATGATCATTTTTATGTAAAAACTGGAAAGGGTTTTTTTTTTAGTTTGATCACTACTGCAGAACCAAAGCAATACTGAACATAGAAACTTGAACAAAATATTTCTCAAAAATACTGTTTCAACTATATACATTTAGATACATTTTTCATATACATTTATACATTGCACATTTTACACAATACACATTACATACATTTTATTTTACAAAGAGCCATTGTGGAAGTCATCATGGCAGACAAAAACTCTCTCTCTCACACACAATCTCTCACTAATCACACGACTTTCTCTCACCAAATCAAACAACTTACTCTTCCTAAATCACACTCATGCAGTACCTAACTCTCCCTTTCACAATTTGAATCAATCAGTCTATCTATCAATGAATCAATCTCTAGCTCTCTCACTATATGACCTGCTCTTTCCAACTTGTTACAAAGGTCCTTTGGTGCCACACAGTGGTGGCGCGGAATAATTCTCGGGTGATTTAACACGCGTAACACGATGTAATGACGTAAATGGAGATGTCACATGAAAGACAGAAGTCTATGCTTTTAGCAGCAAAAAGAATGAGCATTCTAGCTAATGTCGTTTTTTAGTTATATCAGTTTAAGCAGAACTACACTATATTACCAAAAGTATTTGCTCACCTGCCGTGACTCACATATGAACTTAAGTGCCATCCCATTCCTAACCCATAGGGTTCAATATGACCTCGGTCCACCTTTCGCAGCTATAACAGCTTTAACTCTTCTGGGAAGGCTGTCCACAAGGTTGAGGAGTGTGTATATAGGACTTTTTGACCATTCTTCCAAAAGCGCATTCGTGAGGTCACACACTGATGTTGGATGAGAAGACCTGGCTCTTAGTCTCTGCTCTAATTCATCCCAAAGGTGTTCTGTCGGGTTGAGGTCAGGACTCTCACAGTTTCATGCTGGAATTCACTGAGCTCCTGAGAGCGACCCATTCTTTCACAAATGTTTGTAGAAACAGTCTGCACACCTACGTGCTTGATTTTATACACTTGTGGCCAAGCCAAGTAATTAGGACACCTGATTCTGATTATTTGGATGGGCGAGCAAATACTTTTGATAATATAGTGTATGTAGACAGCGCGGTGGGCACGGCCGCCCGCGGGAGGTCAGTCCCTTGAGGGTTCAAACATAATTAACATCAAATGTCTCATATCCTGCTCTCTTCAGAGAATCAGACTTCTAGAAAGTTAAGGCAGGTTTTGGTAAACTTTAGAAAGGATGAACAGCAGTGGGAACTCATGTGGTCTGTGGGATTTGTTTTTCATTATTCTGTTGAATTCAGAAGCAGTTTGATAACTGTTTATAAGAGCTGTTGCTGCAGAGAATTGTGGGACAGAATAATCTCTCCTTTTGTAAAGGATGCTCCAATGTATCTTATGCTAAAGGAGATGCTTAAGGAAGCATTGAGCCTCCTTTCCTAAGGTTCAGGGTGCCCTAGATTACGGATGGGTGTGACCCTTCTGTTTCCATAGAGAGGAACTGTCCAATCACATCAAGGTCAAAGGTCAAAGGTCTAAAAAGGTGTTTGACTCCTCCCCTCTTTTCTTTCAGCTCCTGAGGTGATCAACTGTGAACCTCTGAGTGCAGCAGCAGACATGTGGTGAGCTGTTACACACACACCCACATACACATACACACATGCGCACACACACATTGAAACGTGAGAATTTATTGAGTCATCTTGCCAACAGTTACACAAACAAACTAACAAATGTGGACTAAAACCTAACCCTGTTGGGGAGGATCATAAATAATCACAGTCATGAATAATGCAGATCTATGGGCTAAAATGATGATAAGATGACACTTAGATATGAGATAAAAATCCTGCCAACCTCCTACTGTCATTCAGATTCATTTCTTGTCTTCCTCCAACTTTTTTGTTTTTTTTCTGTTGTAGGAGCATCGGAGTCGTCACCTACATACTGTGAGTAACACCATTCACTCTAACATTCACCCTCACATTAACACCATTCACTTTCACATTCACTCTCACATGTACTCTCACATTCACCCTCAAATTAGCTGTAACATTCATGCCATTCACTCTCACACTCATTCTCACATTCACTCTAACATAAACACCATTCACTCGAACATAAACACCATTCACTAGAACATAAACACCATTCACTCTAACATAAACACCATTCACTCTAACATAAACACCATTCACTAGAACATAAACACCATTCACTCTAACATAAACACCATTCACTAGAACATAAACACCATTCACTCTAACATAAACACCATTCACTCTAACAGAAACACCATTCACTCTAACATAAACACCATTCACGCTAACATTCACACCATTCACTCTAAAATAAACACCATTCACTCTAACATTCACACCATTCACTCTAAAATAAACACCATTCACTCTAACAGAAACACCATTCACTCTAACAGAAACACCATTCACTCTAACATAAACACCATTCACTCTAACATAAACACCATTCACTCTAACAGAAACACCATTCATTCTAACAGAAACACCATTCACTCTAACAGAAACACCATTCACTCTAACAGAAACACCATTCACTCTAACAGAAACACCATTCACTCTAACATAAACACCATTCACGCTAACATACACATCATTCACTCTAACATAAACACCATTCACGCTAACATAAACACCATTCACTCTAACATAAACACCATTCACGCTAACATACACACCATTCACGCTAAGATACACACCATTCACTCTAGCATAAACACCATTCACTCTAACATAAACACCATTCACGCTAACATAAACACCATTCACGCTAACATACACATCATTCACTCTAACATAAACACCATTCACGCTAACAAAGACACCATTCACTCTAACATAAACACCATTCACTCTAACATAAACACCATTCACGCTAACATACACACCATTCACTCTGAAATAAACACCATTCACTCTAACATACACACCATTCACTCTAGCATAAACACCATTCACTCGAACGTAAACACCATTCACGCTAACATAAACACCATTCACTCTAACATAAAAACATTCACTCTAACATAAACACCATTCACTCTAACATAAACACCATTCACGCTAACATAAACACAATTCACTGTAGCATAAACACCATTCACTCTAACATAAACACCATTCACGCTAACATACACACCATTCACGCTAACATAAACACCATTCACTCTAACATAAACACCATTCACGCTAACATACACACCATTCACTCTAAAATAAACAGCATTCACGCTAACATAAACACCATTCACGCTAACATAAACACCATTAACTCTAACATACACACCATTCACTCTAACATACACACCATTCACTCTAACATAAACACCATTCACGCTAACATAAACACCATTCAAGCTAACATACACACCATTCACGCTAACATAAACACCATTCACTCTAATATAAACACCATTCACGCTAACATACACACATTCACTCTAAAATAAACACCATTCACTCTAACATACAAACCATTCACGCTAACATAAACACCATTCACGCTAACATAGACACCATTCACGCTAACATAGACACCATTCACTCTAACATAAACACCATTCACTCCAACATAAACACCATTCACTCTGACATAAACACCATTCACTCTCACATAAACACCATTCACGCTAACATACACACCATTCACCCTAACATAAACACCATTCACGCTAACATAAACACCATTCACGCTAACATACACAACATTCACTCTAACATAAAAACTATTAACTCTAACAGAAACACCATTCACTCTAACATAAACACCATTGATGCTTACATAAACACCATTCGCGCTAACATACACACCATTCACTCTAACATAAACACCATTCACGCTAACATAAACACCATTCACTCTAACATACACACCATTCACTCTAACATAAACACCATTCACGCTAACATACACACCATTCACTCTAACTTAAACACCATTCACGCTAACATACACCATTCACTCTTACATAAACACCATTCACGCTAACATAAACACCATTCACTCTAACATAAACACCATTCACTCTAACAGAAACACCATTCACTCTAACAGAAACACCATTCACTCTAACATAAACACCATTCACGCTAACATACACATCATTCACTCTAACATAAACACCATTCACGCTAACATAAACACCATTCACCCTAACATAAACACCATTCACGCTAACATACACACCATTCACGCTAAGATACACACCATTCACTCTAGCATAAACACCATTCACTCTAACATAAACACCATTCATGCTAACATAAACACCATTCACGCTAACATACACATCATTCACTCTAACATAAACACCATTCACGCTAACAAAGACACCATTCACCCTAACATAAACACCATTCACTCTAACATAAACACCATTCACGCTAACATACACACCATTCACTCTAACATAAACACCATTCACGCTAACATACACACCATTCACTCTAGCATAAACACCATTCACTCGAACGTAAACACCATTCACGCTAACATAAACACCATTCACGCTAACATAAACACCATTCACTCTAACATAAACACCATTCACTCTAACATAAACACCATTCACGCTAACATAAACACCATTCACTCTAGCATAAACACCATTCACTCTTACATAAACACCATTCACGCTAACATACACACCATTCACGCTAACATAAACACCATTCACTCTAACATAAACACCATTCACTCTAACATAAACACCATTCACTCTTACATAAACACCATTCACGCTAACATACACACCATTCACCCT